>VYZV01020053.1:0-58602 GCA_013401275.1 Pandion haliaetus | reverse complement strand
GGACGCCCACCCACAGCCACCCCACAGGCGTCGCGCCCAGGGTTGCTCCCTCCCCGCCAGGCATCTTCTGGTGCACGGGTGCCCTGCACCCCTCGGCTGAGCCCCACGGGGCTGCTCCAAGACACAGCTGCCCCCCAACCCGGGCGGGGCCAACCACCCCCGTCAGACCCTGCCCGGGCCCGGACACCCCCCCGGCCCTGCCTGAGCCCCGTCCCCCCTCACCGCAGCCCGGGCCCGGGCTCCACCGGCAGCACTGCGGGACCCCCGGAGGTGGGCTCCGGGCGCGGCAGGGGACCCTCCACAGCCCCCGCACTCCTGCTCCCGCTGGGCCCTGCTTGGTGGGTCCCCCCGCAGGGGCGCGCCCTGGCGACAAGAGCGGGTACCGCAGCAACAGCCGCACACCCTCCCCACCCCGAGACTTCTTAAAAGCTCGGCGACCACAGCGCACCTGCTGCTGGGGAGGGGGGCGGGGCCTGATTCTCGCTGTCCATTCAGCGCTGCGAGCGTCACACGGGAACCGCCAATCGTGAGCCAGGGCGGGAGTTCATGACGGTCGTTGTTACGAGGTGTTTTTTTCGACCGTGTAGTCGTTCCTGCTTGTCTTGATGCAGTCATATTAGTTTTTAATGGTTTTTTTTTAATTGTTGTGTTTAGAGCTCTGTTGTGGTGAATAATGTGCCAACAGGTACCAGGTGAAGCTGTGACTGGGCTGAGGGGGTGTTTGTTCTCCGAGTTCTTTTAGGGGGAAGGATTTACCTTTCCATCTGAAAGGTTATCAGTGTGCAGGTTTATAAAGTAAAGACTGTTTTAATTTCCTCTTACTCTAGGGTTTGGGGGCTTAAATAAGTCCTTTCCCCTACTATGCTTCAATTTCCAAACTTAGTTGGGTATGGAAGTTATTTTGTGTGGGTGTGTTAAAGCTCTGGTGCGATCTGTGTTTATAACTTTTTAGGAAGGCTGTGTACTGAGCATAGTTGTTTGGGGGGAAATAATTTCCTTGGTAAGCTTTTCTGTAAGTTATGCTTGTCCAAAGTCCTTAAGTTTTCATTGTTAAGAACAGGACTCCTAGTCACAATGAAGGATTGGTACTTGTTTGATGGGTGCTGGGAGGCAGAGAGGTTATCTTGCTTTAATTCCACTACCTCTTTATCTTTGTTCATCTGTAGTAATAACTTCATAAATCACAATTGTCTTACCACTGATGGGGATGATGATGTCCAAGCTATTCTTCAGGTTTGCTAGCACAACAGGAAACAGAATTTATCTGTTGTGTTAAAGCTGGTTTAAACACTTATAAAAATACAAGCTTTGAAAATATAGTATCTAAAAATGTATTATATGCATGCATATAAATAAGTTTCTAGTTAAATAAAGCACCTATCACTTTGTTGACAAACATTATTTGGAACCACTCTGATAGCAGAGTGTTTCCAAAACTTTTTGCTAAACCATCATCTTCTGCTAATTGGGTAGGGCATGTTTAGTTGTGTGGTGCAGGCTGTGTATTATCTATGAGGTGTAATGCTGAGCTTAAATGAGAGGGGATGCCTTTTAGTGAGTAAGTCCTTAGGTTAGTAGGATGCTCTGTTAATTTTTTCAGTGGAGCTCTTTAACCCTGGTTGGAGTTAATTATATGGAAGTATTGCCTGTATGACCAGGTTAGTTTGCTCACTGCTGATAGGGCTTAACTGGCAAGTGCTGTGCTTTGCAGAAGCACTGTGAGAGGTGAAGTGCAGTGTGTGAGCTCTGTGCTTTGCAAGGTGGTAGTGGCCTCCACAAGCTGCAGTGAAGTGTTTTTTCTGCCCCATGTCTCTGGTGCTGCTGCTGCTCTGTTGCACTCAGTTATGAGACTAGTGCTTCTTAGTCCTGCTTTCAGATGCTGAGGCTTCTCTTCTGTTGTACCTGGCCCAGGGAATGTTTTTCTAGGCAGAGGCAGGGTGTTTAAGGCCTGTAGATGAAATCCTGGATTTAATTTCAGAGGAGAAAATGTCCTTAGCATGTAAAAATGCTATTACACTTGGAAGGAGCATGTACTTGGAGTAGGTGCCTTTCTATACTGGTTTGCATATATAGTTACTTTGTTATTGAAATTAGTAGCTGGAACGTGAGCTGTACTTTTCTGGTGGAAGTGGGTTGGCTGTGTCAAGGTAGGACTGAGTTGCGTTTCTTGTTCAGCTTTGGCTGTCACGCCTTTGCATAGGAGCAGCCCTGGTTTGACACCAAGTTCAGGTACCTGTTCAGTTGTTTCATGATTGACTTCTGTGAAATGTCTGTAGCAGCAGGTGCTGTGTGGCATGAAGAACTGCTTTTTGAGGATTTTTCTCCCCTTTCTCTCAAAATACAGTGAAACACTTTGAAGGATTCCTTGAAGAGGGTACTTGATAGCCTTTTGTTCAGTGAATTGGTGTAGCAGACTTTGTCCTGCTGATGGTTCATGAGCTGGATATCATCACAGGAGGCAGAAAAGCTTGGGAGTATGCCAGAGAACTGAGGGCAGCAAGAGGTGCCCTGGCCAGGCTCACCTGGTACCTTTTCCCACTTGTTCTGCCTGTTGACCCAGGAGTTCCAATTAATATTTGGCTTAAATGACTACTCAAACCTTGTCTGAGTCAGCTGGTTGGGAATGAGGGTAAGATGCAGTTATGCTTCTCAAGTCCTCTAAGCAGGAAATCTTTTCAATAAGTACATGTATATACAGGTTTACAATGATATGCAGTAAAACAAAGGTATCAAGTGCAACATTTGCAGCTGGTTTTCTCTTGCTAGTGCTATGTGCAAGTCTTTATTTATCACATGCTATGCAGAGCTTGTTCCTTGCTTTCTGAGGTTGATGGTTGAACTCACCATTTGACTTTAATAGTGTAGGGATCAGATGCTGATGCAGAAGAGTGTTGGGTTAGAATTACTGGTTTCATCAATGTGTGGTACAAAACTCATATCAGACCTTCTTATCCTTGACCAGATCTGCCTCTGACAACTCGCTTAAGATTGCAAGTTCTGTTTTGAACATTTATCTAACACCTCGCTAATTCAGGTAACACTAATTAATAGTCAGTTCTTGGACATAATACACTTTTTCTTGCACAAAGACTGACTGAACTGATTGAGATAATACATGGAGATAATGCACTGTAACTTTTGGGTCAATATTAAGTTTTTCCAGATGATTCTTATTAGGTTAAACTTGGGCGATGTTATAACTAAAAAAATGGGAACTGAAGTCCTGAAACATAATAATCTATGCTGCAAAAAAAGGTAGGCCTTGGTCTGACCCTAACTCTAAAGATTCAGGGTATTCAGCTGATGTGTTTTTAGTGCTGCCTCTCAGAGAAGTGGAGATGTGCAGATTGAAAAAGCTGTAGTCAAACCACTCAGAGGCATTTCAGAACAGCTGTGCAGTACCAAGGCAGAGCTTCCTGTCTCTCCCAGTGGACTACTTAAACACTTGTACGATTGGTCTGTAGGATACTTGTCTTGTGTGGTGCTTTTCAAACTGTTGTGGCTGAGAGTGTGAGTACATCATCCACTTGCTCAGCAGTGTAGCTGAAAAAGAAACCAAAAAGGCTGAGAGCTACTTCTTTNNNCAAAAATGGTTAGAGGTTCTTTTTTTTTTTTTTTTTTTTGTCAGGTAAGACTTGTTTTGTGCACAGCTATCAGTGGTATATTTGGCCTTTGGATCTGAGCCACCTGTACGAATTTTTGCTTTATTTCACTCTTTTGTACTTTGCTGTTGTGTTTCACTGTGTAGCTGGGCTACGGGTGCTGTGCAGTATGGGGAACGAGATTTTCAGGAAAGCTGATGATCCCTGTGGTGTGGAGAGCATCATGACTCAGTATAGGTAGAATTGTGAGGTACATGGTGTTATGCTTCCAAGGGTAAGGAGAGAGGTTAATTTCCTAGGCCCGTCCATATAACACCTCCAGTTTATCACAAAATGATCTAAAACAAATTGATAGCTTTTCATGTGAAATGCACTCAAGTTTATCTTAAATTAGGAATGTGGATCTTCTCTGATTTTGTGTTTGGAACAGGAATTAAGGTGATCTGCTCCTTTTAAAGGGCCTATCATTGGTCTTGCATATATGCTTATGGAGGAGGCATGTATTTTTGAGACTGTTAGACTTCTTTTTAGGGATGGAAATTAAAAAAAATGAAACACTTGCAGATAAAGATGTCTGATCATAATGCTATTGATTTTTTTCTGTCAAAGTAGGTATGCTTTGTAAGTCTTACTGATTTGCAGGTGGTAAAAATCAACTTGGTGATTTGCTTCTAGTAACAGCAGTCAGAAGAAGAGCAATTTTTCTAATGGTAATCCTTAAAATTGAAGTCAGTAGCTTAAAAAAAATGAGAGGATAATAAAGATGGCAGAGTGTTGGGAATGGGTAGTCCATAGTGAGTATTTTTTGGAGTGTGTCTGTGTTTCTGATCTAATGCTGTTCTGTCATTGAGTAATCTTGTTCTGATTTAAAATGTTTTTAAATGTGTTGAAAGTATAAATTAGAGACTAGAAGACCAACATATGCGCTAAGTGTCATCTTCCTAAGTGACTGCTTTAGGAATGGTTAGCTTCTGAAATATACAAATATTTAAGCTTACCACAGAAAACCTGCTTGGGAGTAGTTCTGTGACAGGAGTGTAATAAAATTGACATCTTGGTTGGTAGCTTAATAGTTTTTTCCTTGAAGCTGTCAAGATTACAATGAAATAGTGTTAATGTACCACTTCAAAACTACTTAGTAATATAAATGGTAGAATTTTGTGTATTTTCTTGCTACATGCATTCACTCAATTACGTCCTTAAGTACTAAGGCTAATGCCAATATAATGTCTGTGTATTGGAGCTTTCTGTGCTTTCCTGTATGCAGCTAGTCATTAACTAGATGTCTTGTGAGATAATCTACTGAGTGATGTGAATTCAGGTGATTGCTGCAGGCACTAAAAGTGTCATTGATCACTGAAAGTGGGACTAGGGGTTCCCAGATAGGGTCTA
Organism: Pandion haliaetus; assembly: GCA_013401275.1. Lineage (NCBI taxonomy): Eukaryota > Metazoa > Chordata > Aves > Accipitriformes > Pandionidae > Pandion > Pandion haliaetus. The sequence continues at coordinate 53,608 of VYZV01020053.1, read as the reverse complement.
ATACCCTTTTCCCTTCTTCCTGACCTAGCCCGAAATGTGCTGGAGAGCACCAAGTGTTGGGGGCAGACAGTTGTGACAAGTCAGACCTGAAGGCCATTTCCCAGTAGTTTAGGTAACCTGTGCTTGAAGTACCTTTAAGTCCAGTGTGCTTAGCACCTTTTCTTTTAGGTTTTTTTGCACTTAGAAATATATTTTAGGCTCTACCAGTTTATTCAGTTAATTGTACAAGCTAAAGACCTTTTTGCTGACCTAAATGTGCTTTTAAATCCTAGTACCACAGGGCTTGCAGTAGCTTACAGTGATAGAGTAAGACATTATGTATTATCCTTTTCAGGAACTGCAGCTGCCCATGAGGGCCAGGCCAGCTGGAAGAGGTACTTGCTGTCAGCTTGTTTTTCTTAGAGGGAGGAGGAAAAAAAACATTTTGCTGTAGCATGCAGGATTGACTGAGACTGTTAATTACAATACAGAGCATCTATGAAGCCAATGTTTCTTGGGGATGTACTGTTTGGTATGCAGATAAAATCCCAGCCTGTTTTCTCCTGGCTTTGATATGCATTTACAGGAGTAACTCAGTCTGGGTATACCACCCAATCAACACTTAGTCTACTGAAGACCCAGGACTGGCAAGTCCCTGAAGCTTGGGGAAGAAGAAATGAGGTAGAGGGAGAAAGATTAGGCAACACATCATTACTGACTACATCTTTTTTTTTTCCTACCACTTGTTGCTACTGTAAGGGGAAAAGACTTTGCATCCCTGCTGAGATTAGCTGATAAACTGCACTAGCTGTTTCTCAAGTGGGTAGTGAATGCAAGTCTACTGGTCACTTCTTGTCTGAGGACAGCACTAGTTATTCAGTTGCTATCACCAGCTTGACCACCAGATGTCTGCACTGAACAGAAATTACATGCAGTTTGAGATAAACCCTTCCAAAACCAGAAGCAGAGCCAAGTAGCAGGGAGGGGAAATGGAAAGAGCATGGTGGGAAGGGCTTTCTCCCAGGCCTGGACACCTTTGAGGCAGGGATGATTTTTAGGCGTTTCTTGTCAATCTCTTGTTTCATGGTCCAGGACTAAGTTCATGTTACCTGAACTGGATGCTGAAGTGAGGAGGTCTCAGTGTTTGGAGAGTGGGCGAAACGTTCCTTCTGTTTGGGATGATCTTGGTGTAGGACTTGGTGGGCAGACAAATCTGATATTGGCATTATGGGTTTATGGCTATTGAATCCATAGGTGGCAATATGTCTCTAATTTACAATGGTTCAGGGCAGAGCAGAATAGTGAGATAGACCTTTGGATGTTTGGTCATGATTGGAAATGAGCAGCTGGACCAAAACAAAGGCTTGTTGTGATGCATGCAGATTTGGCCAGAGGTCCATGCAGCAGATGGAGACTCTGCGGGTTTTGGTGCTGTGGTGTCCCAGCCTGCATGTAGCTGGCCCAGGTACTTTTGAGCTGTGCCCTTAGTTGCAGTTTGGTACTTAGCCTCCATCTCTGGGTCTTTGTTCACTGTCCACTGCATCAGAGCAGGGGGTGCTTAATCCAGGAGCTTGCTGATCAGCTCAGAGAATGCAGTCAGGCCCTGGGATGTTGCATTGGGTCTGCAGCTCCCTTGTGACCTACACCTTGCAGAGGAAAAGGAATATATCACTGGGAGCTTCTCTTCTACTTCATGTCCTGCAGCAGTGCTATCTAGGATCAAGAGCCCTTCATACTTTGGTATTTCTTCCTACCTCTTAATTTTTTTTGTCACTTCTTGTTTCCTTTTAGTGGAAAAGCGTGCTTCAATGTTTCTTGCACTGCAAACAGAAGAACATAGCCCTAAGATGTCTCAGCGTTGGTGTGAGCCCCACTGTTCTCTGTCACCTGCTTTTGGTATAGATACCACTCTGTCATTTGCCATCTGCTTGGTGAAGTATGGGAGCTGCACAGAACCAGGAGGATCCAGGTGAAACATTTTTTTTATTTTAAATGAAATAAGAGGTGGGGGTGTAGGCACCTGGAAAGAGTGTTTCCCAGGCAAGAAGACAGAGGTAGCAGTGAGAATTTCAGTGCTGTAGATCCCAACAGCCTTGTAGGGTGCTTGCTTGATTTAGTGCTAAGAAAGATAGCCCATTGGCACGGCTGGTAAGAGGCCACTGACCCAGCATGGATTTTGCAAGACTTCAGGACTGCCATGTGTCAGTCTCTATTTTAACTTGTCTTGGTCTGTGGAGCTGGTTTCAGTTTAGCTGTAACAAGCAAAATAAACTATAGCATTTTCTAATGACTGGGTGCTATTGCCTAAGCTGATAAACTTTCCTTTTACCATTCTATAGCCCAAGTGTAACATTTTTATCTAGGTTGCAGTCAAGTGTTTTGCTACTGTGTAGAGGGGGATGTTTTTGGTACTTGTCAATGTCATAGTGTACAAGTCTGATGCAATAGCAGAGGCCTTGAAAGACAAGATATGTGAAGCATATGGGATATGTGGAGTATGGGGCTGATAAGGAAGGGGTACAAGGTGACACTAGAAACCCTGGGGTTATAAACAACTCAAAATAGTTAAGGAAATGAACATTTGGGAGCTGGGCAAAGCAATTTTAGGAGTTTCAAAGAGAACCAGGAAAAAATCTAATGTGTCCCATTTTACTATGTGTTTTTGCATTTTGTGGGCTGGAAGATAACTGAGGAGCAAGACATGAGTTAAATGTATGCACGTAGCCCAAAGTGCACAGAGAGAAGATGCTGCCTACTTCATATTTTTCTGGCAAAGGATGGAAGACTGATAGCTTGGGATAACCTGTTTCCCAATTTAAGTCAATGACATCAGAATCCAGGGAGTGGTTGAAGGTTAAGCTTAACAGCAGAGAAAGGGGTGGAAAGTAACTTCTGTATAGCTATTTAGTTATTGCCCCCAGGATTTGTCTGGATTAGAGGGAAAGATGGTACCCTGCACTGCAGGTAGCTTGTGTGGGCTCCCTGGCTTTCCCAGGCTTACTAATGTAGCAGGGTAATCCTGGTGACTGGCACAAATACAGCCCTGAAGAAGCAGCTAATGGCTGTGTGCTGTCTTTATAGTCACAGCCATGCTGTGTCAGTTGCTGGTACAAGGCTGTTTACTCAAAGGATAATATTTACACTGTGGGGGGCTTAGTATTTATAGGATTATTTCATTTTCTGTTTGGATAAGCATAAGAGCTTGTTCCTTATCCATTAGATATTTGGCATATAGTGTCAAGCAGTGTATTGGCTCTGGTCCCCTCTTCGAATATAGCTTTTGGTACTACTGTATCTAGTTTTTAATCTACAGGCATGAAACTTGAACTTAAAAATGCATACATTGAGTTGTATGTTATATTAATGTTCACAAGAACTGATGAAATGACAGGTTGCAGGCAACCTACTTCTATTTCTTTGCAGAACTAGCTCTAATGCTAGCAGTGATGTGCAAGTTGAGAAGAGAAATGAACATCAGGAGGCTGGAAACAAGTCCCAGAACTCTGTTAATATAAAATGGGATGAACTTTTCTAATGTGTGAAAAGCTTTTTTTTGGTTTTGCTTTAAAAAAAAAAAAATTTAAAAATGAAGTGCTTCTTAATATGTTAGCTTTTCTTTTAATGTAGTTTTGGTGAGGTGTTTACTCAGTACCTTTATTTGAGCTGCTGTTGGATGAATAGGTGCCCTTAATTTACCTATAAGGTCATAGTTTTGTTAACTGCTTCTCAACTTGTCACCGGAATTGAATCTACAGTACCCCTTACAGATGACTTGTGGTGTTCATAAAACTAGCATTTCTTCCTGTAATGACAGCCCACTTGTGGATGCAGGGTTTATAATGTGTTCTGTGACATGCAATTTCTCAGCTCTGTAACCTCCACAAGGCAGAGACTTCAACTGAGCTGTCCATGGCTGTGCTTAAGTGATGTTGCTGGTCTGTCCAACATTGTCATCTTGCACAATGAGTCTCTGTCCTGGTTTCAGCTGGGATAGAGTTAATTGTCTTCCTAGCAGCCGGTACAGTGCTAAGTTTTGAGCTAGGTATGAGAGGAATGTTGATAACGCACTGATGTTTTCAGTTGTTGCTCAGTAATGTTTAGTCTAAAGTCAAGGCTTTTCAGCCTTTGATGCCCAGCCAGCAAGAAAGCTGCAGGGGCACAAGAAGCTGGGAGGGAACACAGTCAGGGCAGCTGACCCAAAGTGACCAACGGAGTATTCCATACCATATGATGTTTTAGGAACTGCGGCGGGCGCGTGACGGAGGAGGGATTTCCGGGTTGGTCGGTCGGCGGGTGGTGAGCAGTTGCATTGTGCATCACTTGTATATTCCAATCCTTTTATTATTATTGTTGTAATCTCATTAGTGTTATCATTATTAGTTTTTTTCCTGTTCTATTAAACCGTTCTTATCTCAACCCACGAGTTCTACTTCTTTTCCCGATTTTCCTCCCCATCCCACTGGGTGTGGGGGGGGAGTGGGTGAACGGCTGCGTGGTGCTTAGTTGTTGGCCGGGGTTAAACCACGACAGTCTCATGCTGTTTGGCCTGTTTTCAGAAGCAAAGAGTTTACAGTGATAGGTTTGGAATCTGCTTCATGTTACACAGACAGCCCTCAATGACAGGATGATTATTTTTGCTTCCTGGCTGACACTTTCAAATCACTGGAAGGGCCTTAGTTGCATAGGTAACAAAATATTTAATCAAAAAGCAAAGCCAGGGATGTTCTGGCTTCAGAAAGACAATTTAGTAATTCTTTTCATTATATGGTATGCTTTGCTTGCACAACAGGCCATAATGCTCAAGTTAATATATTGCTCTTTCTGAAAGGATAGTAAAGTAGTCCAACTTGCATAGAAAAGAGAAAATTGAATGCAAAGGCTTGGGGCACTTTGTAAGGTTCTACTTGCCAAAAAGAGCATGGCAAGTGTTGCACTGGAAAACTCCAAGTTAAGTATAAGGAGAAAAAGATGAAACAGTTGTCATGAAAAAGCAAGCTTAATTCAGTGGATCAAAGGCTCTCTGGGGGGGAAGCTGGTTTGGTTGCTTCCGCTGTCCTAAATGCCTTAATTCATCCTTTCTGAGGCACCGGTGCAGTGAAGTCTTCAGCATTAGTACTTGCTGAATGATACTGTCTGGTACACAATAACACAACAGATGCAACTACAGTTATGCTGGGCTGAGATTAAGTGTTGTGGGCATTAATGTGAAGAATGAAGCTTTTCTCCTGACACTGAGAGGCATGGGAAGAAGCAAAGAGGATTGAACAAGGACAGTAATAGAAACAATTTGCTAAGCTAACTTGTAAACTTGTTGGCCAACCCAGGAGGTACAGCCACTTCTGTAGCAGAAGGGCTAGCATGAGTTCTACAGCCATGCAAACAGAACAGGCATAGGCTAATTCAGTCTCACTGCCTGTGCTTACTGGCTGAGTCAAGCTGGCTGAAGGCCTGGACCTACAGAGATCTTCTACTGCGGTGCTAGGCTTGCTATTTCAACTCTTCCTCTAAGCACCAAATGAGTATGACTCCTAGACTGGGTCAGCTTGTGACAGAGGCAGTGCCAGTTCCTGTGTGTTTGTACTGGGTGTTTGGATGAAGAAGGTATGCGTTAAAAAATGGGGTGCAGGGAGGAAACCTCCCCAGAGAGTTTAAGCTTTGGGTTGTTTACATGTTTGGTGCTCTTTCAGTCGCTGTAGAGACCAGTGAAATAGGTGGGTATGTAACTCTGAATGTTTTGAGGGAGCACAGTTGCTAGCTTAAGTATGCTTTCAGCGTGTCCTCTGACTCTGCCTTGTTTTGGATCTACTAAAATACTGCCATTACTAACTAGTGCTGAAAAGCTTTCCTTTCCTCTCTGCTTGTTAAATTTAAAGTATTGCATCCAGCGCATGCATATAACTAAGCATGTCTCCTGTCTCCCACATTTATAAAGTAATGATGGCTCTGGGGCATTATGTGCAGAATATAAATGTTTGTGACATCTGGCTACCAAGAAATCCTGCATGATTGTATGTTTTAACACGATTTAGCCACATGGTATAAATGTGAGGTTGTAACCTGTGTTCATGAACTGTACTCGGAAGGTGTTGCTTGTGCAATTGTAGTACAGTTTAATAACTGAATCTGAATGTGCCTTTCTGAGGAAAATTAATAGGCTTCGTCTTCAGAGGAATAATTTGGTATTAACCAATGACTTCAAATACCCCAGAAAACCATAAGTTCTTGATCTCTTAAACAATTGTTGTGCCAAAATGTAGGCATCCCTACCAGAGTATATGGGACTATCGCCTTTTTTGCTCTACTTATATCTAGTTAAAATTTTTTATATTGCTTTAATCATAGTACTTGTATTCTGAATCAGAGTCCATCCTCTAATGTAAGCCTGCATTTCAAATTAACAGTAGTGACCATTTCTAGTTAACAACCTGTTAAGGTGCACAGGCTGATGCAGGGTGATTTTGCAGATCATATCCTTGCTCTTCCAATCTGTTCCTCAGGGGTGATGGGACTGCTGTATTGCTGTCATGACTGAAGCACTTGCCCTTCATATTCCTCTCCAGAACTTGTGTGGATGAACAGTGAACTTAGCTGTGCAATGGGATCATTCTGCTCTTTCTGAATGGTCAAGGAGCTAACTTCTCTCCCCTAAACGGAAGAGAAGCAACCTTGCTTACGTGAGTTATGTTTAAAATATTAGCAGATGTAGTTTTTAACATGTCAAACATGGATGTCCTGTTGCAAATTGCAAGTCTCATGGAAGTAACAGCTATTTATGCTGTAGGTATTCTTTCCAAAGGTCAGGCATAATTTGTGTTAAACATTTAAGGGTTTAGGATTATTTCTGTTTCTCTAGGTGGTGGTTACAGTTAACACAAATTCAACTTTGCCAGAAAGTTTTTCAAGATAAAATATAGATATGAGCTTGGCAGGAAAGAACCTGTGAAATAAAGCATAAGTAAAGCACGTGTAAGCAGAAGCACAAAGAACAATTGCTGCTGGACTCTGGCATCTTTAAGATAGGTTCTGTGATGAATTGAAAGGCATTTTTCCTGCCTCTGGTGAATAGCATATATGTACTGCCTGAAGAAGAAAATGTGGAGAGAGCAGCAGGCAGGAAGAGGTTTTTTAGATCAACCCTTTGATTCCAATTCCTCCTGGTGGGTCTGTGCTACTTGAAGTACAACAAAAACAAATCTTGGACTACCTGTTTGTTTGTTCACCTGTTGTTTAGCTTGAAAATGACAGGCTAGGCATGAAATTCCAGGAAAGCTCCACTTGCTGTAGTAGCCAGAGTGACAAGCAGCTGAAGCTGTTTATTGCCCTTTTGTTTACAATCTTAACCTCAGTTGGTTGTGACTCCAAATAATTGTACAACAGACTTGCATTTTCTAGGTCCTTGCTTAAGGTTTTTAAAATGTTTTCTGTTGTTCAAATTTATTTGGAGGATCTGTTCCAGGAAATATTCTCCCATTGTATAGACTTGTTTAAAAGCTCCCTTGCCAGAATAGTTGCTGTGAAAGAAGGAAAATGAAGAAAATAGCCATGACTAGGGTGCAAGTATGCTTGTGCTAAGCAGAGTGGTTGGTTTTTGGTGTTTGTTCTCTGGAGGGCTGGCGCAGTACTGTCTGCTCTTTGTTGTTGCTGATGGCTTGTCCTTCAGTGTTCAGCCTTGCTGGCAGCCAGATGGGTGTGTGTTGGTTAGATTTGGTAAAAGGTTGAGTAGAGAGTCTTCACTGATGGGACTGGGGCAGGTGGTGGTGGTGATGCATGACCTTGGTGGTTAATTTAAGCTTCAGCCCTCAATGGTATTTGACTAAGAGGTGGAAAATCCCACTCCTGCTGTGGATAACTTGTCTGAAATCACATGCTGTCTGAGCAGGATTCTTGTTGCAGACTTTGTCAGCTCTGATCCATGAATCCTTTCCAGTCAGCAAGGCCTTGTTCCCAAACATTGTCCCCACCTCCATAACTTGGTAAGATTTTACTCTTCCAAGCCCCAGATGCTATTTCTATAGTCCTTTCTAAGTCAAATCTTGCAGCTGCCTAGTGTGAACATCTTGGTGTTGCAGCTCAAAGTTAATTGCAATGTTCATGTGTGATTTTTGTATGTAATAAAACTATCTGCTTCCCTACCATGTCAATTACTCTAACCTATTCCCCTGCATGCACTTGGTTTTCAGTTTAGTTTGCTTTGGTCAAAAAATTGAATTAAAACACAACCCTTCCTACTTGCTGGAGAATAAGTGTGTCCACACAGGGGATCTGCATAAGATTTCCATTACATGACAGGCTATTTACAGTAACCTCGATCCCATTTAATAAGATTGGTAGAAGCTAGTGGTCATCTAGTTTGTCAAAAGGGTGAAGGCATTTAGGTGTAGGATGAGGCATTTTTAAGTAACTGGTAATATACCAGATTAAGGCCCACAGTGAGAAGTGAAATAGAAGGGAGGGCTGTTTCACTTTACTAGTCAGCAGCTTGACAAATGAGCCTGTAGTTGAAACACTTCACAGGAAGCAAGAGAATAAAAGAAATGGTTATGGTTTTATAAATAAATAGAAATTAAAGGATGATTAAACGTTTTGCTATGTAGCAGTATCGGTGTGTGGAGAGAACCTGTACTGCAGTGGATTTCAGTATTGAACAAAAGCACCAGCTCACAGAAGGATTGGCTGAGCACTTGCTCACCTCTCTCCTTAGCACTATACAAAGGCTAGAACTCAGACCACCCCTTAAGCACTGAGAAGGAACATGTAAGGATGGAAATGTTCTGCTTGCCATCTGCTGCCTCTTCCTACAGTTGTTCCTTTTATTGCTGTTTTTTAATTGGTATTACATTTAAGGCTTAATGCTGACACAGCAACGCACACAAATAATACTCTTTTGGTTCATGTCTTCACTGAACTCTGAAACTGTTCACAGAATTAAAGGTGTTCATAAGCCAGTGTGTTCACAGCTTCCATCTTCCCTTCTGTGCTGTTCTTTAACTGATACTGGAGATAGGGGTCTGGGGTTTTCCTTCTTTTCTTTCTTTAAAAGAATGGTGTAGTAGCTACCCAGGATCTCCACTAAAAATCTCAGGCCTGTGTTTTATTAGCTGCAACCAGCACAAGATGGGAAACAGATGGTGAGCCAAAAAGTTAACAAGGTAGATACAGTGCCTTAGCACATTACGCATAATATTAGGTGAGGTACAAGGGGGAAGTTGGAGAATGTTAATGAATAGGTATTGTTTTTCCCAGGTTGCTCTGTGTTGATATAAGAAGAAAGCAAGAATGTACTTCTTGTCCAGTTTCATTAGTTATGTGAACTTTGAAAACATGCGATGCTAAATGTATCTGGGGCATGATTGCTGCCTGTGTCTTGATTAATTGTTTTCTATTTTGTTCATGGGCCTTAGTACCATTCTCTTTTGAGAGAAGCAAAGAACTGCCTCAGTATAATAGTGAATTTGATCACAATCTGGTGATGAATCAATTCAGAGAGGGGAAAAGTGCAAAGAGCATCCAACTGTAGAGAAGTCTTTAGGAAATATGTGCAAATAACTGACTGTGTTTACAGGGATTTCCTTAAGTTATCCTCCCTGTTATCAGCTGGGCTGGAAAGACATGCATAGCCTCTGGTTGTCATATGGAAGGGATGTTATTAAATTTGTCCAAAGTTTCTGAAAGGGTAATCATAAACACTCATTTTCTAATAGGAAAAGTAATTTTAATTTTGCATTTTAAAAGTGGTTTTGGTGTATTTTAAAAGCATCCATCGGTTATACAGTATTTACACTAGTGTAAGTTGAGCATTCGCCTTATCTGCACACGTAAGATGTTTGATGTAACAGAATTGGTGTGGATTGGCAAGGCACGAACATCTTTCTGTTTTCTGAAATGTCTTAAACTTTTTGTCATGTTTTTGAGGTATTTTTCTTCATGACTTCTCCTTATAGTCTATGTTGGTGGATTCTATCACGGGGGGGGGTTTGTACTTTTTTTCTCAGCCTTGTGGTCTTGAATGATTCGGACTGAAAAGGTTCAAACACAGAAGACTGGGATGTTTATTAAATTGAGTTGGTTGTAAGGACATGAGTCATCATCAGTTTCACTGAGAAAGGGCTTTTGTTCTCTTACTGCCATACAATGTGGAAACTCCCTGACTGAAAAATCTCTACAGAAAGAGGGGAAAATGCTTCAGCTGTGATTCTTGTAGCACAGCTCTGTAACCAACCAGACAGAATTCAAATATAGGTGTTTTAAAGGACTTGAAGGTGTTTGAAGACAGTTTTTGTTGTCTCTTATCAGAGGGAGAATTTTTGACTCATGTTTTGCTTGCTGATTTTTGTCTTCCCGTGTTTCTGACAGCTTAGATTGTTGCAGCATCTGCCTGAGCACTGCACCTGGTCATGCTCTTGTTTCTTTGTTTTGGGTTCAGTTCTTGTTAAGCATTTCTTGTGGGCCAGCATACTAGGTATCTGTTACTTTGGCCAAAGTAAAACAGCAAAGGATTGAATAACTAACAAGGTGGGTTATATAATGAAAATAGTTCTGTTAAAATTAGGCTTAAAATACAATAATAAAATTTAGCATACTTTTTATGTCTGAAAGAGGTAGGAATAAAAATGTTGAAATAGGGCACTTATGTTTTATTTGGTGGTCATCTCTAACCTTTTACTGAAAAAACCCTATGGTGAGAAAACAGAACGGAAGTGTGAAAAATGGGATCCTTTGACTTCCACAGTGTACTTAATTTTATTTTTCTTTTTTGCCTCTTTCAGGACAGGAAAAATCACTTAAGTCAGCACAGCTCTACTAAATACTTTGGTGTTTGATCAGCAAAACCCAAAGCCCTCCCTGCCCCAACCATCTGTGCTGAAATAGCATCTAGTTCAAATGACGGTATGGGTTAACTTAGAGGGAAGCTTTTACTGGATACATTTCTATTTTCCTTTCTGCTTGGGATTAACTCAATATGAAGATGACATTTTTAAAACTCCAATTTGTTCCTACAGGTGTCTTCTGAAAAATGGTAGAAATTAAGAAGCATATGACAAAGTTATTTTTGGGTTAATAGGGGCTGCTTGTTTATGGATGAAGGATTCAGTGCAACAGAATTTGCATTACAGCTTGTTCGACTGTATCACATCAGCCCGGAACATGACTCTGGGTAGAAAGCTTTCAAGAGCAAAATTACTTTATAACTTCTGTGTGTATTTTACATGAGATAAAACTTTAGGAATTAAATTTAAGTAATGTCACTCTATTTCTGTCCAACACATTAAGAAGTGGTTGTTGTTTTTGCCATCAATAGTTCTTGTTTGCCTAACAGCAGGCATATGCTTCCTCTCTGTGTGTGTTCAGCATGTGTCTACTTTAACAGTGTTCCATATATCTGTGCCTATCTATAATGGAGCTTTACCTACTGGTGCCATGTAGGAATTTTAGCTAATTGCTTTTCCACCTCTCCAGTTCTGCAGACCCCTTTTGGCCTGAGGTGCAGTCAGCTTTGCACCAGTCACACAGGATGATTCATTCTTTTTGGTTTCTTGGTGGGTGTTTAAGCCAAATTCAGCAACACAGGTCATTAATCATGAGATGAAGGGTCTTTCTGAAATTAGTGGTAGCATCACACTACTTCTCTCCCCAGTGGTGATAATTATATTCTGTGATACCTTTTTGAATCAGGTAAGGAGTCTACAGCTCATGTACAGCCTTGCTGGCTCAGAAGATGCTCTCTTCTCTTGCTTCATTAGACTCAGGACTTCCAGCATCTCCCTGACATGTCCATTGCTGACAGGTATGCCCCCAGGTCACTCACTGAACCTATCCTGTCTGTCCTCCAGCCCCACCTTTCTGAGGGGCAGACCTTGCTAGCTGCACCTTCAGATATCCCCAGCTGCTGGCAAGGGGGGGTGCTGGTTTTGAGGCAAGTGCCAATCACTGAATAGCAAGGAAGGGTAAGGGCTGAGGTTGGGGTTATGGTCAGGTGGAGATGAGTCTTGCAAAGCCTCTGGGAGTAGACTATAGGCCTGGTCAGAGAGGGATAACTGCCTTCTGATTGGCTGTGCTAAGGGGTATAGGTTGCTAATTATTGTGAAAGAGTCTAAGAATTGGTTTGAGGGTTTAGGATAGCAGGAACCAAAGTTCTCTGTTTGTTTTCAGACCTTACAAGGATGACAGCTAATGCAAGAGTGGTTGACAGCCTCTAAATAGGGCTTGATGCAAGCACTGGTCATGGGAAAACAGATGCAGTTAAGGTTTGGTGAGTGTTTGTGGTTAGCCACTGGAAAGAAGCAGGACAGAAGAATACCCTTATTTGTTAGACCACTGGAGACTTATTGGAGGAAAATGAGTAATGGTGCTGGATGAAGTGATTGGCTTGTGCTTGTTTTAACACAGCTTTACAGGTTACTGAGATCTTGTTAAAACTCAAGTTAGCCTCGTGTTTAGCAGCTGTGTTCAGGAATGCAAGGTCTGAGGTATATCTGTGTTTCCATGACACCAGAAATGAGAAAATTTGGTGCCGCAACTGCGTCATATCAGATTGCATTTTCCTTTGAAGATATAGGTCTCTGGACTGTTGTCAAGATTGCTATGAGTTTTTTGATGAGCAATCAAGATAACAGGGAACTCTTAATTTCAGGTGCTGATTGGGACAATTGCCTTAGGTTAGTTTAGTTTGTTAGTTTAGTTTGTGTCTGTGAGAAACTGGATTTGGGCTAGCAGGAGGCTGTTTGGGAACAAAGGATGGAGTAAATCTGCTCCATGACTTTGTAATGCCTCTGGGAGAAGAATCAGTGCTGCTCACATCAATCAACTGGCTTGTAAATTAGTTGCATTCACTTCACCAGATTATGGTTGGTGTTAAATTTAAAACTGACACTCTGGTTTCATTGTTGCTTGATGGGTACTCAGGATGTCTGTGACTGCCTCAGTTTGTGAAGTATGTACTGTGAAGCTGGGACTTACTTGAAGGAGAGTCTGGCTGCCATTAGTTTTGTTGCATGCACAGATCTGAGGGCATTAGAGCTAGGATTATTTTAGGATTAATTTTTTTAGTGTTAACTACAGACTTTTTTTTATCAGACCTACTTTGATCAATTATTTTATCACTGAGTGAGTCTGTAGGTGTTTGAAGATGTTGGATATGCAGCAGCATTACAGTGATGCACGGGAGGGACTGACACTCCAAGTGTGTTTCAGAAGCTTTACAGCTTAGTTGTCTCTTCATTTGTAATTTTCCTGGTGAAGTTTCTTTCCTGACGAGGTCAAATTCCCAGGGAAATGAGAAGAGCCATTGTCATGCAACACATTCAGGGCTAGGGAAGCAAGCTGCCTCCAGAGAAGCAACAGTCACAGTTGTTATCTGGCTGTCTGGTATAGGTGCTTCCCTGATGAATGACTTGGTAGAGGTTCTACTGAGAATGTGCTCTTGTCAGGAGAGGCTGGTCCTGCTGATGAACCTGCTTCTCTGTTTTTCCTGTCTGCTGGCTTTGGAGCAAAGGAACTGTGTACAGCTCCTGCCAAGAGCTCCTGTGTGAGAAGGTATGCAGGAGCCAAACTGTTTCCTTTATCAGCAGTCACCTGAGCTAAACCACTTCTGCAAAGGACTCAAGCAGGGGTCTCCTGCACTGAAGGATGGGAGCACAGAGAAAAGGGGGCTGGGAATAGCCCATAGGTGGCTGTTGAGGCCTTTGTTGCTATCTCATGTGCTCAGTTGTAGGTATAAGCAAGAGCTGCAAAAGCCAAAAATAAAGCTTGTAAAGGTCTGAAAATAAACTTAATGTATAAAAACAAGAGGAGAAGAGAAAATGAAGTTGTGCAATAAAGACTGAGTAGCATGAAAGGGGAATATTTATAAAACTATATAAATATTTTGCCCAAATTTGCTGTGGAGCAGTGATGGTGGTGGTTGGGTTTGGTCTAGGACTGTCAATATTAGCCAAAAAAGGCACCACCAAACCCCCAAAACCTAAATGGATGTGTCAAATTCTTCAACAGAAAACCAAGTCATTAATTTTTTAAAAAAGAAGAAATTATCAGTAGTTGCTTATGATATATGGCTAATTTCCTTTGTAATTATCAACAAGAAAGTGTTTCAACACAGAACATTTGAGTCTGCTTATAAAAGGAACTGTTAAGAAGAGAGTCTGTGGCAAAATCACTCAGGTCTGTTGTTTTCTTGGGGTGTTCTGTTTAACTTTTTTCTGCTCCCATTTCTTTTTGCTTTTTTTCTGGTTTGTAATTTCCTCTTGGGCTTAAATTAGTTTTGTATGCTCATGTTAAGTAAGAAGCATATTTTTATTGTAAATTGTGGTGTTTTGGTTTTTTTTTTTTCCCAACTGAATCAGGACTTTGGGGGTTGTGGAAGTCTGAGGTATTTATAAGTGGTCAGAAATCCCTTATTCCTATAAATGTCTGGATTTGTCATTCAAGATACTCTGTTGAACATGACTTTACAAGAAGATTCAGTGTCCTGCATGTGGGAAGTTTCAGCAGCTCCATTGCAGGTGACAGTGAGGACAGTGAGACATCAGGTAGTTGTATAGGTAGCAGGCTTTGCACCTGGTTCATTAGCATTTGATTAGCATTGCCAGCTCCTGCCAGGTGACTGCTTCCTATTTGTCAGACTAGCCTGAACTGAACATGGCAGTTGGAACATCAGCTTGGATCAGTGGCTTCTGTGTGTGCTTTCATGTAATTTCTTTTTTTCTTCTAAATGGCAAGTGATAACGTTCTCCCAGATTTTCATAATAGCCCTCACTCTGAAAAGGTAATTTAGTTGTGTTGTGTTCAGTGGATTTATGCTGGTTTACCCAGATTGATATTCTGCCCTTTGCTTTCTAAACATTATTGCCCACCCTTAATGTGGCCTTCCATGAATAGTCCATGTTGTTCTACATGACTGCTATGATTATGGGTCAGGTAGAGATAAGTGAAACTAATTTTTATTATCTTGAATCTTTCCAAACAGAAGCGGGCCATTGTCTCGCTCCACTGATAATCACTGAAGGCATATGAGAGTAGCTCAGTGCTAGCAGAGTTCTCTGAATCATAACAAAGTTTGAGAGACTTAAGTATTAATAATAACTATTGTCACTTGATTGCAGAGATTCGGTCCTACAGTTCGAGACTTAGGGGGAAAGAAAGGAACAGAAGCTGACTAAGGAAGAAAGAAAATGAATGCACTGAAACTGTGAGAGGAGGTATGCAGTTAGTGCTCTAATAAGGCACAAAATAGCAAATATAGCTATCTCATTAAAATCAGTTATCTCCCACCAGTCTCTTGGAATTGCTGTTCTGTTTGTAATTTTGTCACCTGCTTCCTTTCAGTAGGAAAAACAATTGTCCCTTCGTGGCTTTTGGAAGTTGTGAAGGGAAGGAAAGATTTTTCACTAGTCAGCCAGTTCTCCACTTTCCCCAATTTTGTGACCTTCACTCCCACACCAAAGCATTTGCAAACGACTCGGGGAGCTTTAGCCATGTCTAGTTTCATAGCGGTAGTCCTTTTAATTCAACATAGTCAGTGGTGCTCTGGAGCACCTGAGGATTTGTTAATTCTTCTGAAATTAAGTCTGAAGCAGAAACCTGGTGAAATGTCTTGTGGATTATTTGAACAAAGCTTCTTTCTTCTTTTGCTCCCACTTCAGTCTGAGATGAGTATTTGCTCACAGGCTCCAGTGCAGTTTCTGCTCCCCTTGCACTTAGAAGAATGCAGGACACTGACTGTGGGAAAGATAGCTCGTTTAGTGCCTTTCACTGATGCATTCACAAACACAATAACAATTCCAAAGCTCAGAGGGCTGTAAAATTTAGGAATTGTCAAAAATTTAATGAGTTAAATTTGTATATTTTCTGGTACAAGAAGAAAATCCTCATTTCTCCAGCTGTCCTGGCTCTTATATGCAACAAGGTATTGCTACCTACTAGAGAACTACTGTTATTCTTGTATTGAAAATTTTTATCATTTCTGTTTTCAGGTAATCCAACTAATTGCCATGGAAGGACTGCTGTTATTCATTGTGCAGTCTTTTAATTATGTTGTATGATTTACTGTCAAGATTCTTTTGTTAATGTGTCCTTGTTTTCTTTTCAAGCTGCCTTCGGCATCTCTCTCTGGTGGCATGGTAAGAAGTCTGTTTCTGGCCAAAATCTCTCACAATAGCTGCTGCTTCCTCATTTGTTGCACATAATTGGTTGAAGTGACATTAAAATAAGGGGAGGAGGGAAATTAAATTGACCTGAATGTTGAGGTGAAACCCTTTCTCTCTATTAATTATTTCAACTTATTTTGAAGTCTTACAAGAGAGCAGTTGAAACACAATTGCAAGCACGGTTTGTTTTACCATACAAAAAATACCCACCAACATCCAGAAGTTTTAGGACTAGAAAGGGAGCAGTGTTTCTTGCAAGGATGTAAGACTCGCAGGACCAAGATGAGCGCATGCTGTGATGCAGATGACTGACATGTTTTGGGGTATTGATTGATCACTGCTCTGTTAAAGCTAGACTCAGAAGTTGCGTAAAAGAACTAGAGTTGATGCAGGCATAAAGATCCAGCAGAAGGACTAACTTTGCATTAGCTGATAACGTATTGTAGAATTGTGAATGAGAGGCTTTGGCAAGCTAAAAACTAGAGTTTGGAGTTGGTTTGTGGGGCAGTGGATGATTATTGCTTATCACTGAAAATATCATGCCTTGGGTGGGTAGGATGAGATCTGGTGCTGTGCACAGCTAATGGAATGTGGTCAGAGGACAGATAAGGAGACCTAGAGTGCAGTTATTTCTTAATATATCAATTATGGCACCAAAGGAAGAGACACCTCTGGTAATGCTAGATTTACTGCAAGCTTTGCAGAAGGCAAGAATTAGAGTTAGAATACGGTAAGGAAAGAACGGATGAGCTCTAACTACACAGCATTTTAAAGAGCTGATAGATGCTGTGGGAGTAAGTATTAGAATAAGTGAGTGATTATTGCTGTGGATGAGGGTTTGGGAATGACAGTCTCTTCTTTGTTACATCTTGGGAAGCTTCAGGACTCTGCAGAATTTGTTCTCAGCAATGACACTCATTAATGATGGGGAAAAAATACTCCTATTTGGGTTTGGTGTATTTGTGTGCACCTAGGCTGCTGAGGAGGCCAAGGGAAAGTGGGATTATGAGGTTTGTTTGCAAGGCCTGTAACCTTTCAGTAAAGGCTGGTTACCACAATGGTCTCTTGTTCACAGCAAAATTTGACCTCTCCTGGTCTCTCTAGACTCTACAGAAAACTTGACCTAGGGGTAGATTTTGTAAAACCAACAAGTGAAGATCTCTATTTACTGGTGCATCTTGTAATGCCCGTAGTGGTAGGAGGGACTCTGGGCTACACCAAGGTCCCGTCTGCTCTGCTATCATTGGATTTGTTTTAGAATTGGAGTGAGTGGCTGCGAGTCCTGGAACTTGGGAGTCCTCTCTTCTGGTACCTCTTGCAAAGTCTGCATCGCTAAAATCAGTGCCTATTTTTGTAGTGTCATGTAATTCATGACAAATTATGGGGTACATGTATGTTGCTAACCTTGGTAGTAATTTAGATTTAGGATTAGAATTTGGGGCTTGAAAATTTGGGGCTGTTCACTACAAAATCTTGTGAAGCCTAAAGGACTGGAGTGATGGCTGCTTTTAGCAAAGTTTATTTGTTAATATTATATCAGATTTTCCTGCAGCTATGGGCAGGAAAGGCAAGGCTTTGGGTTAGGAATTCTGAAAGCAAGGACTGTATGACCATTTATTTATTTGAGTGTGTAATTCTTCCAGGATTGGGACAAGGGCTCTTGCTGTTACTGAGCTATAATGGAAGTTGTTGCAATTTCAAGCCATCTTATTATTTTAAAGGTATGATTATAGAAAAATTTTGATGATATTTCAAGAGATTCATTTGCAGCTGGATCTTACTCAAATTGCAGCAATCAGGTAAGGGTTCTTACTAGTAAAGTATGCCTTCTGGTCAGTCTAGCTGTGGCTGTAACTGTCATGTATTGTGGCTGGGGTAGGTCTTCCAGGAAACTGGAGGTAACTGATGGCTGGTGTTCTAGAAAGTAGGGACTGTGCAGTTATTACTTTTTGCAAAGCTGAGATGAGGGCTTGTAAAGGTAGCACAAAATTGTTATTCTTGTGGTTTTTTTGTTGAGCATGTTTTAGTCATCATGATGGATGTGCAGCAAGGTTGTTGGTGGGGTCTGCTGTTTCTAAAGGAGAACATTTGTTCTGTAGTAATAGAGCTTTCCAAGCTATGGACTCCCTTTCTTTTTTTCTAGCTTTGCTGTTAGTATTTTGGCACTGTTCTCTCTTTGATTAAATTCTAGGATCACGCTTAGGGTCAGAACTAGGTTTCGTGGTGAGAGGGACTGAGAAGCTGCATTCCTAAATTTTGCCTGATCTATGCGATTAAAATAAAGTAGTAGCCACAGAGGCTGATAGTTTCTAATAATTTTTTTCCAGTTACAACTGGCACATTGCTAATACAGGGTTTCACTTTAGAGATTTGTTCTGGTTTCAGGCTATACATGCTGAAGCACCTTGGCTGCTGCAGTCTGTAAAGCCTACCGAGAAAGGGATAGCACTTAGTAAAGTGGCCTTTACCATCTTCTAATTAATTTGGTGTAACCCCCTTGGACCATCTTTAAGACGAGAATTAGGGCTGCAATTATGGTGACGGATTGGTGTGTTGGGTTCTTCCTCTTTCTGTGTTGGGATGGAACTGAGTGGTTTCTGGTGTGCTGTGTGCAGACTAGCCAGGTTTTAAATCCAGGATTAGTTTAAGGGATAGGCTTAGGTTTTACTCGAGCAGGAACTGAGGTACTGTGTTTAGGCACATGAGGACTTCCTAATGCTGGTACTAAAAGAAATATGTGGCTTTGGGGGTTTTGTGCTTGTATATAAGTAAAGGTTTGTGTTGATAGAAGTGATTGTGCTGTATTTAAGATTGATTCAGGTAAGGGTCAATGTTTAACTTTAGGTTTAAGGTTTGGGTCCACACACTGATTTGAAACAGTATTAGCATGAGCAGTATTAACCAAATAATTGCTTTGTAAATTAGAAAATCATGAACAACAAAATCAGGAAATAACAAAGTTTTTTAACATCTGGAGCCAAAGACAGATACTGTTTCCCATTTGACTTAACACATAATAAATGCATAGTTCATAGACAAGACTGATATGTGATCGCACATTGGCACAGAGGGATTGGCTCCTTGCTCTGCAAACTATTAGTAAGGTTCCCTTGGTTTGGATTGCAGCAGTGCAAGGGCGTTGCATGGTATGCCTTAGTAGTCAGGCTGCTGTTTACATTCTTTCCAAAGGGTAGGTTTCATAAAGATATGTTTCTTCCCCCTCTGTTCCCTGCTCCCCCCCCAACCCCCTTATGCTGTCAAGACTAAGAATGGGAATTTGTTTCATCTGCTGGATGGGTTTGGGGGTTGGTTTTTAATGGAGAAGCTGAGTCAAAGGCAGATGGCTGCATTTTGTTGCATCTTGAGTTTTTATATCTCACCTTGAGATTTCCTCCTGGTATATAGCTGTTGTGGAGGATGATGTTTGCTTCTAAGTGAGCAGAATGTAGACCTGGGCATTGCTGGTGTTTTTCTCTCGTTTTGCCATCTGTGGGCAATTTGCTTTGGAAAAAAATGCAAAAAGCGCTGCTGAAAAATAAAGTTAAAAACAGCTATCAAAAGAAAAAAAAATTTTTTTTTTTTTTTTTTAGAGAAACCAAACCCATCTGAAACAAAGTAAGTTCTTTGCCCTGTATGGAAATCTTTAGCACAATGCATCTACTTAAGAGGCCAATTTCAGGTTGGTCTGTGTTAAAGAGGATTGGGAAGAAGCACCAGCTGCCAGGTAAGAAAATCTCTGCTACAGAACAAGGATTTGGGCAACTTTCTCAGCATTCAAATCCTCTTCCAAATGCAGCTCCAAATTGCAGTTTCCAGCCCCAGCACCCAAACCCACAACTTTTTGGGGGCTTTATGGAAGACGCAAGAGTCTGGCAATGCAATCAAACCTTAGCTGCTAGCAAACAACAGCTTAGTAGGGAAGTTGTACTTCTTAATTGTGAGCTGGGGTCACAGGTGGGCTCTTAAGCAGAACAAAATACCCTAGAAAGAGTCTGTATCTTTTCCTATCTGTAATTCTTCCATAGGAAAAGCTCCTAATAAAATTCTACAGGGGATAAAGAAAGCAAATCTCTTCTTTAAATCTTCCTAGTATGGGAAAAGAGAAAGAATTGTAACATTTCTTCTGCCAATAAATTGGATACTTTGGAATTTCCTATTGTCACGCTTAGCATCCATGCAAGGCAGTTGGCTTTAAACAAGCCTTGTAAACTCTAAAAAAGACGTGGAAGTAGCAGTGCTTTATTATGCAAAAGAAAAGTGGAAGTTAGCATATTCCCTGAGTATTGTGAGATTTGCTTTTAACTCTCACCAGTTTAATGGGGTTTAAACAATATGGGGGAAGGAACTAGATTTGGGACTTGAAACTAGATGATCTTTGAGATCCTTTCCAACCCAAACCATTCTCTGATTCTAAAGATGGCAGAGGAAATCTTGTTATATCCAGTTACACACACACACATGAAGACAGCAAATCCCTGTTGCCTTATGCTTGACAAACAGGGAAAGGGAAATGTATGTTATCTCATGCTTAGAATGTACTTTTTCACTGTCCCGGAGGAGACACCATTTGAGGCTTTAGTGCTATTTAACTGGGTCAGTCATTAACTGCACTGGCCTGCAACCAGCCCTTTACTTGCCTGATGTAACCTGTAACTAGGAATCTGGGCAGTCCTGGATGTATCCCGGGCAGTGTGGCAAGACACACTCCAGCCCTGCCATAGGAGTGTGCTTCTCATCCCCAGCTCAGGCTGACAAATGAGCTCTCTCCTGCTGAAATACGTAATCCTAGGCTTGCCCTTTGTGCTTGTGGTTTCAGAAACAGAGAGCTTTGACCAGGGTGAAGGGGTCAGAGCAGAGCTATCTGATGTACTGTGCTTCTGCCACCGAGCCAGCCCTGGTGTGAGCAGTGACACAGCTGTGGCTTCTCTCTCTGCATCTGAAGGTCCAGGTATCTTAGGCACAGACTTAAGGGATGCTCTTCAGTGCAACAGCTGACACAGTAAAATTAAGTGAAACACACTGGGAAATCCAGACACTGACTTCTGTTCACGTTTCATGAGAGGAACGGCTGCAGATGAGACTAGTAAGGGGGTGGTGAATGCTGAAAGGTAGCTACTGCTGTGGCGGGGCAAAAGGTGCGAGCTAGTATTGGTAAGTGTGATAGACATGTATGTATCTGATTGCTGCCTAGCACTAACCAAAGCTATGTGCATTTTTTATCTCACAAGGAAAACACTATTTTGCAGTTGATGCTGCTAGTAACGATGAGTGAAGGTGCTTTGAATCATGGTATTTTTCCCTTACAACTTTTCAACTGTAATTGGCAAGTAGCGAAGAGGAAAATATTTGTAGTCTGAAAGCTGCTGGGTTCCTTTTGGCTATCGTGTTGGAAGTCAAATTTCTGCTCTATAGTAGTGAGTGCAGTAGATTGTGTTGCAATTACTGTGTCAGCTGAGGTTACCAAAAACCAGGTGGTGATCTGCTTTTCAAGAACTAACACTTTTTCTCAGGGCATCTTTCAAGATATCACTTTGAAGACTTAGTGCAATTACTTTCATCAAACTATTTATAAGTTTTTTAGTGTGTGTGTGGAGGCCTGTAAGCAGAAGAACCTAATGCTGCCTATGTTAAAGATCAGTGCCAGCAGAGAATGTCTTAACAGAAAAAAGTTGCTAAAAATCTGAGTGAGAAAGCAAGCTATGGAAAGAAAAAGCCCAGATGATATGAAGGCAGCCATGCAAAACTTGGCTTTTGCTGCCTGTTATGGGTTTGTGTGGCGTGGGTTTTTTTGGTAGTGGGGGAGGGGGCTGCAGGGGTGGCTCCTGTAAGAAGCTGCTGGAAGCTCCCCTGGCTCCAAGTCAGACCCGCCTCTGGCCCAGGCTGACCCAGTCAGTGATGGTGGTAGCACCTCTGGGAGAACAGATTTGAGAGGTGGAACCTGCAGTGAGGGAGGGAATTGGAATGTGAGAGGAACCCCTCTGCAGATACCAAGGTCAGTAAAGAAGGAGGGGGAGCAGGGGCACCTGAGGAGGCTGATGGCCCTGCAGCCCGTGGTGAGAAGGCAGGCTGTCCCCCTGCAGCCCAGGGAGGTGAACGGTGGAGCGGAGGCCCCCAAGATGGCAGTGACTCCATGGGAAAGCCTGTGCTGGAGCAGTGTGTGACTGAAGAACTGAAGCCCGCAGAAAGGAGCCACACCAGGGAAGTTTGTGAGGAACTGCAGCCTGTGGAAAGGACCCACGTTGGAAAAGGTCGTGAAGGACTATCTCCCATGGGAGAGACCCCATGGTGAAGCAGGGGATGAGTGAGGAATCCTCCCCCTGAGGAGGAAGGAGTGGCAGAGACAAGGTGTGGTGAGCTGACCCCAACTCCCATCCCCTGTTCCCCTGTGCTGCCGGGGCGAGGAGGGAGAGAGAACCAGGAGTGGAGTTGGGCCAGGAAGGAGGGAGGGGTGGGAGGAAGATGTTCTGAGGTTGGGTTTTCCTTCCTAATATCCTTGTTTTGATTTGATTTGTAGTAAATTAAATTAATTTTGTTTCTTCCCCAAGTTGAGCCTGTCTTTTGCCTGTGACCATAAGTGGGGAGTGATCCCTCCCAGTCCTTATCTTGACCCACGAGCCTCCCTTTGTATTTTCTCCTCATCCCACTGTGGCCCAGGGCAGGTGGGAAGTGAGCGAGCGAGCGGCTGTGTGGTGCTTTGTTACCAGGTGGGCTGAAACCACAACACTGCCTTTGAGTAAAAGGGTGTTCTGAAGCTGTCCCCAAAACAGCAAGGGATGTGTACAGTGTGCCTTGTTCTTATGGGAAGCAGAAGCTGATCAGGATGAAAAAATAGACTAGTTCTTGCTGTGGCCTTTATCTGATGTTGGGTAAGTCTTGCTAATTTTGCAGATCTTCAGTGGCAACACACTTGTCATTTGCTAGGTGTCTGAGTGAATATTCCGTGGTGTGATTGACAGCTGTGAAGAGCAGTCACAGCTAAAAGTCAGTGGATACACTCTAAGCTGCAAAAAGAATAATAGAGTCCTCTAAAGAAAATGACCACAGGTGCTTCTCTCTGGATGCTTCAGCTAGTGTGCATATGTAATACTGCTACTGCTGTGCTTTGGCTCCTAATCTACAAAATAATTCTTTGAGCATGAAATGATTAATGCTTATGGAGCAGTTGGATGGTGCAGTGCTCGCACTATAGAAAGCTGGCAGAAAAATGGATGCCTCCGTATTCAAAGCAAGATTTTAATGGTGGGCAGAAAAGTTGATCTGACCACATGTACTGCAAAAATGGCAATCAGGAAAAAAAAAAAAAGATATTAATGGGGAATTATTCAGTGCACCAAAAGTGATAGAGAAAATAAGATTGATTTGTGTCAGTAGGCAGAGTTATGGTGTGTACAACTGAAGGGAGACCATCTGGAGTTATTAGGGGTTTACTGACCTTGTCAGCTCCCCTGATTTTTCGGACTTAGCATGCTTCCAACAAAAAGGGGAAGAGCAGTTTGTGCGGTGCGTGCTGCTTGGGTAGGAGCAAATGAAAGCTTTTGCCTGAAGTGCAGGATAATAAATGTGGTTAGGTGCACCCTATAACAGTCTTTGCTACAAATTGTGATGCCTCTTCTTTTTATTCCCAGATCCACTCATAAATTCTAGGTGTATTTTCTTTCCCTTTGCCCTTCACCCTGTTTTTGACTGGTGAGCTGCAGAGACTTTATGTGCATGAGTCCATATGTCAGGAGACAAAAGACTTTGACACAGCCAGGTGTGGGGGCCTATTTTCTTCTCTCTTCTTTCTGAATGCATCAGGAAGCATTCCTCTCGTTGTGGGAGAATCACTTTATGGGAATGGGTCTCTCTGTTCATTGACAGAATAAGCCAAAGCTTATCTCTGGTATCTAAATAAGCCTGAGGCTTAAACAGAAACCCTTACCACTGTTATTCTGGATCAGAGCGGAGCCCAGCTTCCATAACCTCAAGTGGGGTGGAACAGCAGGCCTGAGTGTAGGTCAGCACTCTTTAAAGTACCATGATACCATACGCTGAACC
This sequence comes from Pandion haliaetus, assembly GCA_013401275.1. Lineage (NCBI taxonomy): Eukaryota > Metazoa > Chordata > Aves > Accipitriformes > Pandionidae > Pandion > Pandion haliaetus. Next base: position 29,450 of record VYZV01020053.1, on the reverse strand, counting down.
CATGATCTGTTTGGAGGGTGGTAGAAAGTTTCTCTTTTCTTTTGAAGGAAAATTGATGACTTAAGTGTTGAAATCTTGAAGGCGGTCTTTAGATGAGTTCAAGCTAAACTCTTCCTAGAAACTTTGTCAGAAGTTGAACAGATATTGCGGTAACTCTAGTTCTAGAGGTCATTGCTGCTGTGAAACTCAGGGAAAATTCCTTCTGCTGCCTCCCTTCCACTATTGCCCAGAATGAGATTTATGTACTCAGTAATTTGCTGTTGGAAGGAGAGTGTCATCATGATTCTTTTGAATAAAGCTAGCTCTCATTAAGTGGTCTGAAATTCATGCCGCTAATGTGGTTTTTTTTCTTAAGCTGTTACCTTAAGGTCTAATGTACAATGTCATTAAGAGAATACAGTATTATATCAGTTTGAAAAATACGTTTTATGCAGATCGCCTTCCTTTTAAAAGCTTGATCTCAAAATAGAAAATAATTGGCATCTCGCAAACATCTGAACCTTTGGGCTATTGAGCACAAAGGAGCACAAAAGCATCAGTATGCATTTGAAGCCAATGAGAATTTCATTATTCAAAGTATAGGCTTTCTTTAGGGCTTCTTACTGAGGACTTAAGTATTTACATCATTGGTAAGGGAAGTAGGAAAAAAGTGTACAGAATATGTATTTGATTTTCAGACTAAAGTAGGCATATTAAAACTACTCATTTATGTGCTTGCTTATTCTTTGCAAATGAATTTGTCTGCAATGTTTGGGAAGACACTACTGAAGTGATTAGTTTTGCTGCTCAGCCCTGGCTGTCTTTACAGGAACACCTGCAGCTCAGCTACTCTGCAATGCCCCGGCTGAGTTGCAGAAACCACTTCCCAGACTGTGGGAGGGTAATTATATATCCAGCTGAGGCAAAAACTCCGAGCTCAGTGGTCTCTCTGCATATTCTTATATTTGGGAGACATTGTGTAGGCACTGGATATTCGTCGACTTGAAAACAGCCCCTGTTCCAAGGATCCTGCAGTTCAAACAAACAAAACAGGATGAGTGTGTGAATTGCTGTCCCCAGCTGGCACAGGCAAGCCTGGAAGGCTAGGAGTTGAGGCAAGCTGTCTTAGTTTGCCTGTCCGTCATTGTCCACCTTGCAATGATCAGTGGATTGTTACCTATGAGTGTGTCACATGCTACTAACTGCAGAGGAAAAAGGACTGAGAGAAGTCAAGCCTTTCACAGCTGTTGACAGGAGAAATGTTCAGCTTCCTTCAGACCACATGGGTTTGAAACCTGTTGCCTAGATGAGAAAGGCCCTAACCTCAAAATCACATTGCTTGTGTCAAGGCATGTCAGCTCTGGGTAAATATCTCACACACTGGGAGAAGGTTCTGGGTTTTGTGGGTGAAACTGGTGGTGGTAGAGCCAGACTGAGCAGATTTTGTGCACAGAAATGCCATATGTTGAGTCCTGTCTCATGTTCTGTGTGTCTGTGTGGTACAAGGCTCCTCCGTGATACTGCTGGGCTACAACAGAACAGCCTGGAACAGGCAAAGACACTTTTAAATGAGTACCCAGAGTTTGGCAAGGACTGCAGAGGTGATTAATACTACTTTGGACCTTTTTCCCCTGAAAGTCTTTCTGCTCTCCTGTCCCTTCTCCTTTTTCCTGTCCTTTTGAAAAAGATTTGTCATGGAAGTCAGGTGTTGTGTGGCTTTTGTCCTTGTTCTGGCATGGGTGTTGGTGTGTCCACGTTAGTATTTGGCACTTGAGTTGAGTAAGAGACAGTGATTATTTCTGCCTTTTCACAATGCAATTCTAAACAGCCTTTTGGATTTCAAATGCACCTTGCAGTAAATGTAAGTACTTTTAAAGCGCAAAGCATTGACTTACAGCCTGTGGTCGCTGGGTACCTGGAGGTTTGCGAGGTCCTTGTGCATGCTTCATGAAAGGTAACCAAGGAAAGGCAGTGCCTTGTCAGTAGGTTTAATTTGACTTTAGGAGTGAGGGACCTCCACTATAGGGTCCACAAACCAAGAAATATTAGTGTTCACACTTACTTGTGGATGCACCATCTTTGAATTTGATTATTAGGTATCCTGTGTGCATTTGTATGTATGAGGATTACTCTCACAGTTCTGTCTTCAGTAATGTCTGCTACAGAATAATTGTTGTATTAATAAGGTTTTGGTGATTGCTTGCAGGTTATAGTGGAAACTTAGAGCAATGAGAAGCACAGGATTTTACATACAAAGAAAGAATAGAAGATGAGTTGGGGAGGATGGGAACTCTGCAGAAAGCCAGGAACAGACGGAAGTCAGGTTCCAAGCCCTTAAGGTTGGTGCACATGGGACAGGGTGTTTGGGCTCCCCTTTGATTGCATAGGCCGAAGCGCTTCGCAAAGTGTATGCGTGTCTGTTTGCCTTTGGGAAGACAACAAAGGAGCTATCTGCAGCCAAGTCCCATACCTGAGCACATAATGACCCTTTGAGCCCCATACTCTGTGTCTGGCAGCAGCTAGTTCCACTTGCTGGAGAGGAGAGGCTGTAAACCGTACTGCAGTAAACCATAGGCAACCTTCCCCCAACAGCATGATCTTCTTTCTCCACAGAATGCAGGGAAGGTCAGTCTGCACAGTCAATGACTTGTGCAATGAAATGCTTAGCTGGCTCTGCTCTTTGCTAATGCTGTGGTTTAGACTGCTCATTTATGCATAGTGTCTGTGCAATGGTATTGCTCAGTATGTTTGCCATCAGTATTTCAATAGTTTGAATATCAAGTACCAGGTGTTCCAGTGGTGCTGGATTGCTGACAGTAAGCAGTGAGTGAAAAGCAGTGCAGAGTTTAATAATGTTTTCTGTATGTCTTTTTTAGAAATGAAGAATCAAGAAGGGAATTAGCGGGTGAGCTGTTAGCTGGGTGTGAGACTTGCTCTCATGTGTTAGTTATGTCCCTGGCTTGGCTTACAATTTCAGCATTCAGGATCAATTCTCACTGACTCCCATCAAGAACTGACCATAGGTCTTGAGGTGAGGATTGTGACCCTTAGGTGCAAAACAATCTTTGTGAAAAATGATGTACCATTTATTCAATATTTTAGAAGGAGCATTAACTTTTCAGGACCTGTGAAATTCACCCTGGTATTGTAGTGTGCAGTTCTGAATAACGGTATCTGTTTGGTCTTCTACTTCGCACTGTTAAAGTGCTCAGCATGTTTCTCGCTAATGGATTTTTTTTTTCTAGCTGTATTTACATTCTTATTTGTCCACCATATGCATGACGAGTTTGTTAACCAGCCACAGGGTGGTGATAGGAATTGGCTCCTTTATTACTGTTTCTTGACAGGGCTCTGTGAGCTTCTGGGTCTTGTTAGGTTATGAGTTTTTCTCTTTGCGAGGAAATGGTCATTGGCACCTTTTGCCACGTGCAGTGAGCTGTGTCAGCTGATAAATTTAGTGTAAAGAGGAAGATATGCCATGGGTCTATAAACTGCTCCAGGGCGTACTGAACAGTGGGGAAAAAAGCACAGAGGAAAAATTGAGGGTGGTGTGGAGAGGAGGGTTGAATGTCCCATCATATTGTGTAGCTCCAGCAATGGCAGGACAGGATGGGTGAGCCTCAGTGCTGCATTCACGTGGTTGTCAGCAAAGCAGCCCTGGCAGAGACAAAAGAATTCCTGCATCCAAGACACCACCAGCCTCGTCTCTAGCAGGAGTTTGTGTGGTGTAATGAAGTGTGGGGGCATGCTTCCTTTTACTGGTGCGGGGCAAGGTGCCTTGCATCGTCTTCCTGCAGTCCCTCTGCACTCCTGGTGTGTCATGGTAGCCAACTGTTTGCCTGTCACAGTGGGCTGTTGTAGCACCTCCAGAAATTACATTGTTCCTGCTCTCTGCTGTCCTAGCAGCATATTGCTAGTGCTGTGCTCCTTCCCAGCACTTGAATGGTTAAAGCACCAATTCCTGCCTGCACAGCTTATTTCCGAAGTGTTAGGTTGCTGAAGAATGCACTGGTGAAAGCTGAGTTGAAAACTAGTTTTAGAGCTTGATGGCATCTTCTCTCATGTGAGAAGAAGAATCATGTGCTCTATCTGCTCTATCTCCTTTTTTCCAGATTGTTTGGCTGGCAACACAGGATGATGCATCAGCTGCCATTGGAAACAATATACAGTTTATCCAATATACTGGTGTGTGAGAGCAGGGAAAAGGGAAGAAACATGTTTTTCTCCATGTCTTAAGACTGAAAGGGTAGTATCTTTTTTTTTTTTTTCCTGTGTTGTTCACTTAAAAAATGTGCTGTGTCATATAATGGTACCTGCCTAACTTTGCCTTGTAACAATAGCAACTCTAAATGCAGAGGAAATGAGTGCTGCAGGTTTTATCAGAGAAATCTCTTTGGATTTTTTAAGTAATACAAAGAAGAGGTATCTATGAAGCAGATATATAAAGACCTGTTCCAAAGCCCCAAGTGAGGCAGTGGGAAGGCACAACTCTTTTAGAGGCTTAGCATCTGCTGCTAAGCTGCAGAGCAGTGAAATGTATTGCATTTTGTGGTTTATTTGTTATTACTGTAACAAGGCACCTTGGCTTGAATACATTATTATCTGTGTATTTAGAAAGTGCCAAAAATACCCTGGCTGTTCTATGGCACATGACCAGCTCAGGTCCAAAAGTTGCTTAAATCTTCATTTCATTGAGTTTATGGAGGGCTGGTAACTCCTTGCAAAATAAGGCTGCAGATGCTGGGGCAGCTTTCTGTTGCCAAATTCTGTTGCAGCTGCTGAAGTATATATATAAAAAAAAAAAATCAGGGAAAGCAATTTCACTTTCTCCTGTGAAATAGCTACATTGTTTGTGTGGATGAAACATGAAAAATATAAACAGTGTCATAATAAATGTACTTCTTGTTGTAGTACTTGTGGTAGTGTAAAATCAGTTGTGGGGAACAGTAAACATACTTGTTCTTTCTTCAGTGGGTAGGCTACTTGTGACCTTAGGTGAAGTACTGCTCTTACTATGTGCCTTAGGGCATTGGTAGGCAAAAACCATGTTCCCTGTTTGGAGGGCATCTGGGCAGCAGGTGCTCTTACAGCCTGTCTTGGGATTTTTCTGGAGCAGAACCTTCTTTCTCTGCTCTGACTCAAGGCATTCGAGAGACAGCCAGTACTGTTACATATATTTTGACAAAGAAATCAAATATGATTATATAAAAGTTAGGATGGTTTGATTACAGCTAAAAACTTAGGAATATAAAGTTATAATGCAACTATAGTAGTCTTAGCTGATTAGTGTTGATTTACTTTAAGAAGCCAAGATTTGCTTCTTGGAAACCCCTTACCTTTCCCAGTTTGATTTAGATACCAAGGATTATCTTGACAATGTTACTGAGATAGTGTAACTGATACCAAGGATTATCTTGACAATGTTACTGAGATAATGTAATTGAAAAACCAATCACTGAAAAGGTTAGATTTCAAAGATAATGATAAAGAAAGTTAGATGAAGCAACTTGTAGTTACCTGCCAAGGACCAAACTGCGCAGAATCACATAAAGAAGGTCAAGAAGCGGACAAGTGAGGAAGACTATGAAAGATCACCAGAGGACTCTAGAAGACCACCAGAGACCTTCAATGCGCATGCGTAAAGGACATTTGCATATGCTAATGACTTCCCAGAAATCTAATGAATATGCAGGATATTTCCCAGAAACTTAATGAATATGTATAACAGATGTTTATTTAACCTGTACAATTAGACTAAACAGGTGCACACGATAGGTGGAGCAATCCCCGGTGTGCCCAGCGCTGCAATAAAGGAGTGCCTGCTTCTTAACTTCTCATTGCTGTTAAGGAGTTTTATTCCGGATTTCGGCAACAGTACCACTTCAAGATCTGGCCTGGTAGGAATGTTATGAAGTACTCTGTCTTCAGACAATTTTATGACTGTGAATATTTAGCTCCCCCCCGCCCCGAAATTAGCAAGGTTTTTCAGTTGAGAAGGAATAGTTAAGCCTTTGGATGCAAAAGCTCACAGCCAAAGACTTTTTTTTTTTTTTAAACCAGACTTCACAAATCATGTGAGACTTCCAAAAGCCTCCTACAAGGCAAAGCTCCTTTTGCCATCTCTATTTTTGTCCTTGTGGGACAAAGGGTAAAACAATGGCCTGTATTGCTATGTATCTACTTCATGACTATGGATACAGTCAAATATGTGATTGTTTTTAACTGTGTGTTCCTAAACAGCTTGAGTGTATAAAAATAGCTCACAGCATCCAAAAGAGAGCTCTCCTGCTGTGCAATTATCTTTTTCCAGAGAAATTGCGGCTTTGTTAGAAATGAGACTGACTCTATTTTAGGCTTCAGGATAGACTTAGCAACAAGGTATTCTGCTATTCAGAAGCCTGTGTGGAACATCATTCATGTCTGGCAGGACTTCACTGATTTCTGTAGATTTAAAGCAGGAATTAGTTGGCCTCCCAGTGTTTTAAACCAGGTTAGGAGGTCAGCAGTCCATGATAAATTGCATTATATGGTAAAGCACATTAAAATATATATACAGTTCCAATGCCTTTGGTTTTCTTTCCTGAAAAACACTTCCATCTGTGCCACTTTATTTCATGGGATCATTGTTTCTGTGGATTTGAACAGCACTATGCAATATAGGCAGAAAGATCCCATGCATGTGATTTCCACGGAAGAATTTGGTATATATTTTATAACCTAGTAATAAACAATGCTTACCCAGTCACAAGTCCAGTGTCCTGCATTCCCTTCTGGCTCTTGAACCAGCAGAAGATACTTACTCCAAGTACAATTTTTTTGTAATTGCAGGATAGAGGACTCCACTAAGCCCTAGATATCTTTGAGTACTTAAGCATGCCTTGCCTGTGACCCTTCCTGACACCGTGAAGCCTGAGTAGCCTGGCCTACCCAGGGTCTGTGCCTAGCACTTTGCAAAATCAAGCAGAAGAGTTGAAGTAGGTCAAATAGGGGAGCAGGAGGGAGGGAGAGGGTGCCTGCCCTGTGTGTGCAAGTGGGGGCTGGCTTGGGGACGAGGTGAGGGATGCTTTCCCACACATACACCAGCAGTGCGGAATTGGCTGTTCCTCAGTGTGTATCCTGCATGCAGGTCAATGTGGGTCATGACTGTCATCTTTTCTGGTGATGAAGGACACAGTATTTTGGAATGGAATCAGTGCTTGAAGCTTTGGTTGTCCAAAAATAAGGCTTTTTTTGCTGCATATGCAAAAGCAGCAACCATTGCCCTTAACTCCCCAACTTGCCCAGTTTAAAAGTGCAAGTAACTTATGAAACAGTACTATCCTGTAACAAATGTCTGCAAGTCTGTCTTAGGAAATTTGTGGAGCCTATTTAGTCACTGAAACATTACCTTAACACATAGAGCTTTATCTCCTGCTTGTTTTTTCACTGCCTTGTGAATCTAGAACAGAGAGGCTATTTCCAGAGCTGCTCTGCACCTTCAGATGAGCTGCATCAACATCGTACAAATATTCCCTCTTCCCTCTCCCAGAGTCTGAGTTCAAGAAGTTGATGGGTTAATCATCAGACTCAAATCTCATGATTAGCTGAGCGTACTGTGCACACAGTCATTGCTAACACAGAGATTTAAAAAGGGAAGTCCATACTGTGTATTATACCTAGATTAAAGCCTTTCTCATTGCCCATACTAAAATGAAACTGATCATGCTCCGGTTTTACACCATGCTCTCACATATTAGGGTCTTGTCTATTATTCTGCTGGCAAAGCTTTACTAGACAAATATAACCTTTTATTTCCCAAGGAAAAGTGCATCAGTCTAATTTGATTAGTTGCATCCAGTACTCATTTAGCTGAAGACCTGTGATTTGCTGTTCACAAGGCAGCAGTGGTTATTTTGAAGAGCAGCAAAACCACCCCCGATGTTGTCCTTCTGGCATGGAATTCTTTCTTTGTTAGCATGACATTTAGGGCCACGGAAAAGGTAAATGCTCTGTGTGCTCTGCTCATGCTGCTTAACGCTTCCTTGCTTGGACACAAGCTGAGCTGCTGTCACTGCAAATGCCACCTCACCTGGGGAGTTGTGTACTTCTTGCAGCTATCTACAGCATGAAAAGCAAGCCTTCTATACTGTCTCTGAGTGTTATCTGGGAATGTGCTTTAAATGCATCACCTGTGTGAATATTCTTATTGTTCCACACTGGCAGGATGGAGCATTGTTGAAAGTTTAGGCTTGTTGGCTTAAAAGTTTGATTTGAAAAGTCACTTAAAAAAAGTTTGTCAAACTGGTGCTTTCATACACCACTTGGCAGTCTTTGTTTTCTATTTGCAGTTCTCATCTGTTTGTAGTGCAGATAATTTAACCTTCTAAATTCAGCGCAGCAGATCACAAAGGCTATTACATGAATATTTATCCTTCACTTTCCTTTGTGATAGCTTAATCTCCAAACTGCCAAGAGCAATTTTTTAATTTCTCTTTGAGAAAACCAGATTACACGGGCAGTTTGAAAAGACCACCATAATTCTGTTTTGAAAAGATAGTGCTGACAGATTAGTCTGCCTGTGCAACCTGAGTATTGCAATATCTGCATAGCCTATGAGAAGGCTAGTCATATATTATTAGATGAAATGAAATTAACTCACTGAAGAGGTTTTCTGATTTGCAAATCAGTCACCAAATATCAGAGTTTTACTTCAAATCTCTTTTCTGAAGATTGTTTGGATTATTTTGGAAGTGTAAATAGCTGGCTTTTTCTAACTTGTGTTTTAAATTTTTATAGAGTGACAAGCGGGAAAACGGGGAAACCCCGCCCCCCAAATTGTTATTTACAAATACTTTTAAGATCAGCAGATCAGTAACACACCCATGGACCAGGCCAGTTCAAGGCTGTATTTTCCACTTGGTAACAACTTCTCAATTTTTGTAATCTGCTTTTGAATTGTATCAGAATGAAAATGTTATTTTCAATACTTAATGAAATGAAAAAAATGTTAAAATGTTTACCTTTCAGAAATTTGCCAGGCAGACCACTTAGAAAATCAGCTAGTCTTCCCCTAGAAAGCATCATTCAAATCAGCATTTTTTTAATGAAATACCTCAACCTTAACAGAACACATACAGTGAATTTAGGCAAAAACACTGCCTAGCCCTAGGAACAGAGACTCTTCAAAGAATAAAGCTGTGGAGTTTATTTAGCAAATTCATCTCAGTGCACGCAGATGGTCTTGCTCATTTTCCCCCATTATTCTGGCAATATTTTGCTGTGCAGAAAGTCTTTTCCAAGTATGGTTACACTTAACCTGAGACGTTTCCTTTTCATATTGAGTTGCAAAATGAACTACTGTAAGCAGAGCTAGTGCATTAACTTTCTACTTACACGTGATGAGCATGTTAAAATCCTGATTTAAGTCATAGACAAGAAAAATCATCCAAAACCTCCTGCTCTTCAGTTCTTATTCTAGACAGTCATTGTAAAAACTAGAATAAATTTTCATAGCTGGAGAAACCCTTTTGACCATCCAGTCTGTTTTTCTGTGGAATTACACAGCCTGCATAACTTAATTATTCATTTAGCATCCCTAATGCTGTCTGATTGAGCTAGACTGGAGTGTGGCCTGACAATTTGTGGGGGAGCTGCCTCTCTGGGGAGGCTGAAGTCAAGCAGGACAAACATGTAGATAGTGTGTGATGCTGGGGAACTGGAGGCAATCAGGCACTGGGTAAAATTCCCCTGTGACTTGGCTCCCAGGTTGAGGCATTAGCTGGGCAGATTGGTCTTTTCTAAATTGGCTGTAAACATAAGGATTTTACCCATCATTCTGGCTGGACTTACTTGTTTACCAGCACTTAATTTGGCAACCAAAATGTGCTGCGACCTGTGCCCACCACTCATTATTGCCATAAAAAAAATCAAAAGCAAATGTTGTTTTGGATTCAATAGCTTGAAATAAAGTCAAAATTAATTTAAAAAAATCACATTTTTCTTCAGTTTGGTTGGTTTGGGTTTTTTTGGGGGTTTTTTTTTGGTTTGGGGTTTTTTTTTGATAATGAAATTGCCTCTATGGAAGTGTGCTGCGTTCTTGCTGCAATGGACTGTCAATCTGCTCAACTGCAGTTCTTAAAATTGTCATAGGATGGTAAGAGTCATGTTGGGTTTCAGATGGGTTGCAGTTAAAGTTAAGTTGTGGCAGCATATAATGACTGGCCTGTTCCTATTTCTGATTGTTTCTTTCAGTCTGACAGCTATTAGGCAAAAGAAGGCAGGAAAAGAAGTCCTAGGTGAGAAATTCTTTCTACTTTCTCTGATAGTACTAAATCACATTTTCAAGTGAAGGTATCCGTATGCAGCCATATGCACATATTTATTCTTTCAGCACAAGTATCTGTGATCGTTGATGCATGTGCCAGTTTAACCCCCTGGTGTAAAACTAGTTTAACTAGCAGTTACAGGGCTACTGTGATTTGGGGCTGATAGTTCCAGCATCTTCCTTGAACGTACAGTTATTTCTCCTTTGTGACAGAGGTGCAATGGGCAGGTGACACAAACTGAGCTGGCTACTTTTGGGTGCAGAGCCAGCTCAACCACCTCCTCACTGCTGAAAAAGGCATAAAGCACCTCAAAGACACAATTCTGTTACTATTTTTGTCCTCTTGACCACCTAGGTGCCTTAGATTTCTGGGCACTGCTAGCTAAAGGTGTGCAGAGATGCCTGTTGTTGCACAGACCACCAGCTCCTTCTGTGTTGCTTCTGTGAGGAAAGCTGTTTTCTTTCCTTGCTGTTGCAAATTGTTCTCAGATTTCCAAGAAGCACCAAAGCTTAAGTAAAGCTTTGACTTAAGCTTAAGTAAAGTAAAGGTGACTAGAAAAGCAAGAGAAAATAAAAGACATTTAGAATAGATTCAGGACTAGGCTAAGACCTGAATACAGCTGACAGGAGTACACTTCACAAAGAGGGGAGCTGCTGGGTGAGAGTGTGGCCATAGAGGCAGCTGTGCTAAATCAGAGAATAATCTTCTATAATAAGGTAAGAGGCTGATGCTTTCCCTGTCCTTTTGTAGCTGGTGCCTTCCCAAGTCCAGCAGTCCACAACATCACTCCTCTTTCAAAGAGCCTTCTTGCATGTGCTCTCCTTCTTAGGCTGGTGTTTGGCTCCTGCTCTACCTCTCTGATATATAGTTGAGCAGCATTCTTTGCAATTCAGAGAGAGCTTGACCTCTCCTAAGACTCATTAGTATAAATTATTTGGATCTTAAAAAAGTAAAGCCTTAATAGCTGCCAGTTAGTACTCTTCTTACCTGGAGGATTGGAAATAATTAGATTGCAGTACTATTTTTTGAAAACTTTCTATTTTTCTGCCTTTCTGCTGATACATCTTCTCTTTCCATCTTTGAATTTATGGGTATTTCCTTGTGTCATTTCACCTGCTGCATGAATTCCTTGCAGCTCCTAGCTTATGGTTGGTATTAAGATGGACCTTCTTCTATTTGTTTAATGTACGTTATAGTAAGCCAATTATTTTAAGCCAGTCTGATTTTCTTTACTGAAAGTGGACTTGTGCTGTTGGATATCTAGTCCAGTGTTTGTGAGTGAGTGTCATTTATCTATTTCTTTCCTGTTTGCTTTTTGAAACAGATATAATAAAAGCAGTAACATCTCCACTATGTGTCTGGACTTCAGTATATGAAGCTCATGAACGTTTTGTCATCTGCATGAAGGTCATCCAGGCTGTTGAAACACTTCTCTCTAAAAGTACTGTGGTTTTTTCCTCCCAGATGTTAGAGAGATGTTTACCAAGGCTGTAATTCTGCTCCTCAGTGCAGTGTATCGGTCTGTATCAGATATCAGTTAGTGCCCCCATCTGGCACTTACCATGTCAGATTGTTGATTCACAAATTTCCAGCCTGTTTAGCTATAAAAGAGCAGAGATTCACAAACAGGTAAAGCTCGTGCTCATACCCAGAACTGGTGTGAGGTAGTGTTGTGGTTTAACCTCAGTCAGCAACTAAGCACCATGCAGCTGCTCACTCACTTCCCCCCCCACCCAGTGGGATGGGGGAGAAAATCAGGAAAAGAAGTAAAACTCATGGGTTGAGATAAGAATGGTTTAATACAACAGAAAAGAAGAAACTAATAATGGTAATGACAACACTAATAAAATGACAACAGTAGTAATAAAAGGATTGGAGTATGCAAGTGATGCACAATGAGATTGCTCACCACCTGCCGATTGATGCCCAGTTAGTCCCTGAGCAGTGATCCCCCCCTGCCCCCACCCTCCCCAGTTTATATACTACATGTGACGTCACATGGTATGGAATACCCCATTGGCCACTTTGGGTCAGCTGCCCTGGCTGTGTCCCCTACCAACTTCTTGTGCCCCTCCAGCCTTCTTGCTGGCTGGGCATCAGAAGCTGAAAATCCTCAACTTTAGACTAACCATTACTTAGCAACAACTGAAAACACCAGTGTGTTATCAACATTCTTCTCATCCTGAACTAAAAAATATAGCACTGTACCAGCTATTAGGAAGACAATTAACCCTATCCCAGCTGAAACAAGGACAGGTAGTCAGGGTAGCAAATGTTTTTGGGCGTTTGGAGCAGTAAGCAGCTGAGCAAAATTCAAAGCGTTCCAAATTCTTAGCTGAATACTTCCAAGATGGAAATCTTCTGTTGGGAAATGTTGCCATGGCATGCCATGAGAACTGCAATGCAGGACTCTTATTGCCCTCGGTTTCTTCTTGAGGCCAGGTTCCTGCATGAGTGCATCTCCCACAGTGCAGAAGTTGTCTCTGCCCTTGTTGAACCATGGGAAAGATGGCTTGTGACTATAGATGGGGTGTAGTTAGCAATTCTGCAAAATGAAGTCAACTTTTACAAAGCAAATATTTTATTTACCAAAAATCTCCTTTGCTATGAAAATTAACCTTGATGAGTACTTTCAGTCTACTCTCTCCTGATGCTGTTGACGTTCCCACCTAGCACCAGTACTGTGAGCTTCTAGCAGGGTGAGCTGAAAGCTGACAACCTTTTTTTCCATTCTCAGTTGAGTCTTTGCTGAGGCCTCTCTGGCCTCTGAAATGCAATGTCTGCAGAGATGACTAGTGTCAGTTAATGAGCTTTGTTTGCAGCTAGGAGTCATTTTGCATCCATGCAATGTTTTTTGCATCCACGTGCACACACAGGAGATCTTTTTCTAGCAGGACTTTTGGACATGGATGTGCACGTATGTTGTTATGTTGGTAACTGACTATAATGAGTAAGTGCTTGGCGCTTAGTTTCTAAGAAATTATTGCAATGGCAGATGACTGCAAGACAGCTGGAAATGCTCAGACAGCATGTGTCCAGCCAAAATGTCACAGAGCTTGTTACCAGCCTTCTGCCAGGGACTTGATATGAGAGGTTCCTAGCAAGGACAAAAAAGCTGTTTGTTCTCCTCCTTCTGTCCCCAGATGCAATGGTCCATGTGTAAATTTAATTCCAGCATTAAAGGAACTGCATAAATACACAGATGTTCTCTCTCCTGAGTGTTTCTGGAGGTAGGATGGTAGATTGTAATCTGTCCTTTGGAGAAAGTGTTGGTGCAGCATGTAGTTGAATCTTGACAGAGGTGTTAGAAGAGCTATCATAACACTAATCCTCATTTGACAAAAGGGGCTAAATTTTCCTAGATTTTTTTTTTCAGTGAAAATTGCATTCTCCTTCCAACTATACCACCACACCCTCCCCCCAAAGAAAGAATGCATTAGGGTTTTAAAATTTATAGATAACATGTACTGATTGTAAGGGAGAAACTTAAATTTATCTTAAAGCACAGGATTTCCACTACACTAGTGTAAATTCAAACAGTCTGTACTGCAATTAGCAGTTACATTTACAATTTTCTCATTGCTGCTCTCACGTAAGTATTAACTGGGTACCTTAAGTGGCATGGCTTGTATCTCATTTTTCTCTTCATTTTCTCTGCAGGAATTACTTGACAATTGCATACATGGTTGGTTTTGAAGACTTTTTAACACATTTTTTTTATTTAGAAAGGAGTTTAAAAATCAATAAGAGCACCTTACAAACCCAGGTTTCAGTAGAATATGTTTTTCTTTTGAAGTTAAGAGCTTGTAAAGAAATTGATATTGTCTAATAGAGGAAAACTATCTTATTTTCATTTGGTAAACAGAAACAAGCAATGGAAAAGCAAACAGAACACAGAGGCATCATTGCTAAGGATTTTGACATGTCTATTACTGCATAATTTGCTTTACTCCCTTGATATTCTGCTGGCTTTGGATCATTTCATTTTAATGACCTGGATTTTTCACTATCCAGCAACAATGTTTACTTTCCTTGTCAGTGTAATTCTGCCAATTAGCATCCTTTTTTTTTTTATGTCAGCTTAATCTTTTATAATGTTGTCTTTACCTTATTGCAGAAATTTTAGCTGCTTGCTTCTTATTCTCAGCAGAATGGGAGTGCGATAAGCATCTACATGGAGGACGTGTGCTAAGTGGTTTTTGAATCATTTTATTATCAATGCCTATGACAGGTTCTGTTTATTTTTCAAATGAGATAAGTAATGAAATATTCAATTTTTGGAAGATGGCAAAATTGTCCATTAATTCTTAGCAATATAGTGATGAGTCTGTTAATAGTATGCCTACAAATGTCATGTGTGAAAGAGGACCTCTTTCACTAGGCAACATACAGATGCCTAATGCGAAAGAGTCCTTGCACCCAAAAGTTTGCAATGGAGAGACCACAGGTAAATTAATGAAAAGAGTGCTGGAGAGAGCAAGCCCAGAAGAGCACATCAGTGTTGAGCTTCAGAGTGTGCAGAGGGAGAGAGAAATGTTGAGAAATCCTCAGTTTGTTTTTCTCTAAAAAAACTGAGCAGCATTGAGTTATCTTTATTTGCCTTTTGGATTGTGAGCTCTTAAAAGTACGCTTGCTTTGGAACTACTTCTAGCACGGGGACAAGTGTAAAGCAGGACATGTTAACAGGAGTCCCAGAGATGTGACATATTGAGGAACTCAGAGGTGATACGATACATGGACATGAGTAATTTTTGGTGGTCAGCAAATGTGTGCTAGTCATATTAACCATTTCAGCCACGGCTTTGTCTGCATACATCTTTTAGTCTGAATGCCCCACAATATCCCTACTTGATGGGGCGAGTGTCTGCAGTGTCGTAATGTGGCTGCATCCGTCCATATGGTGCAGCCTCTTCGCTGTGATAACCACTACTGCTCTTGTTACAGGCCCCATTCAGGACAGAAGAAAAGCACCTGCCCTGTTGGAGCTGCTCCAACTTCAGATTCAGTTTAAGTGCTACAGAATAGAAACTTTGGAGACACCGAGTTTGCGCTGGGAAGCCCTTTCTGTGCGTCAAACTTCAGTAAGGAGAATCCAAGGCCAGAGTCCTGATATGATTTTTCATTGAAAGAGGATGGCTTTTATCCTTTATTATCTCAGGTTTAAATGTTGTCTCTCTCCACCCAGAAGTAGTAAGGCACAGTGTGGTTTCTAGAACTTGCTGACCATCTACTGTCCTGAAAACACCTGTGAATGGTATGAGACTCTCTCCAGGCTGTTGCACTCTTCTGCCAGCAAACAGGCAGCTAGAGCCTAAGTCTGGAGTGCCTTGCCTGAAGGTATATGGTTCTTGGGGGGATCCCATCCAGTTGGATCTCCTGACTCAACCGGCACAACATAGTTTTCTTTAGGGAGGCAGAATTCAGAGATGCCCTCTAGGATGACTATAAAAGAAACCATTGGTACTACCAGCCCTAATCTGAAGTTTTAAAAACCCTGTGACGAAAAATGTTTCCTGAAGAGATTACCTTTTATCAGCAATTAAAGAGCACGGTGAAAAGGAATTGTGTCACCCCGTTTAGCCTCAAGTCATGAAGAAATTCCTGAACAGTGACAGTGAGATGAAGGCTGCAGAGGTTGTGATAAACTTGAAAAAGCAGGATGGAATCTTGTTTAGAGTATATGCGAATGCTGAAGGGTTATTTTTATGACATGGATTTAGACAGAAAATGATGCCAAGTGAGTACGAGTCCTCAGAAGAGAGCTGCTTGTGAGACTAAGAAGAAAACCTTAGGAAGGAGAAGAAGAATTCCAGGCAGCTCATTTCCATAGTACAGAGAGACAGCTCAGTCCCAGAGGTCTGCAGTGATGGGACAGCAGGCTAAGTCAAAGATGGCAGCTGTAGTGAGAGAGTCCTGGAAGTCACTGCTGATAACAGTATCCCCAGGGCCCTGAGTGAGGTATCAGGGACAGGGTGTCGAACTATAAAATTCCAGCCTCAGACTTGGTGCAGGAGAGATTTTTGCTAATAAGCAACAGAGAGGAAAGCAGTTTTCTGATAGTGTTGAAACGCTGCAGCAAGGTGCAGGGCCTTTGTAAGTGTAGTTTTGCTTTGCTGTCCCTTTGGAGAGAAATTTTAGCTTTGTAACCATCTATGTTTCTTGCAATTTGTGCTTCTGTTTCTAAGCAAGTGACGCTTTCTAAGTAAGTGTCCTGAGCATGGAGCTCTAGCCCAGCACAGAAAGTTGTGGTGCAGTGACTGGATGTAGGGAGTAGTGTTTTTCACCACTTCGAGAGACCGAGCCTTACAATAGATGGGAAAGAATTTATTTTCTGTAAATGCCGTGTTCGTTCCTTAAGCCTTCCTCTTGCATCTCTCCATGTAACTTGGCTGTTAGGGTAGAGCAGTGACAGTGCCACAGAACAGACACATGTGCAGGCACATGCCAAACAATTGGCAAAGGCTATGACTTACCATCTGTGGTGTCCCCTGATGTCTGGTGCTCCTGCAGCCCCTTGGGCAAATGAAATGAAAGCCATTCTACCAGCAGGACTCTGCTGTCAGCCTGCATACCACTGTACCCCATAAGCTAAAGAAAGCAGGCAGTACCAGCTTTGTGGAAACTTTGTCCATTACTGCCCATCTTGACTGTTCATGGAAGGCCCAGAGCATGGGAAAGAAGAATATTTCTATTACTGCATGAAACAGTTTGTTAGAGATGAGGATTGAAGTCAAGGGCCAGAAATGCAGCCTCAGCCCTTGGCTGAGCTGTGGGAACAGATGTTTTCTTTCTGTTTATGGAGCCAGGGTGCTGACAGCTTTGGAGGCATGTCCAGGGAGATGAAACATTCATTATTTCCTTGGTGAAAAAAAAACCATGCTGCTGAGCACTGTTAAGGGGAGATTAGAGAATTATTTCTGTGTGGCATCTGCTAGTCTGGCACATATGGCTGAAGACTTGATTTCTTCTTAATCAAATAGCCAGGAATGATTGATATCAGTTATGAGGTTTTTAACACCTGTAAGCATTGTCTACCAGATTAGAGCAAAAATACTTATCTGGAGGCTTTTTCTCTGTCTTCAGCAAGGGCAAGTTTCTTCCAGCTCTTCTAAGGTCTGTCTTGACCATGACAGTCCCTGTCTGAAAGTCTGGAACACCCCTGTAGTAGAGCAATACTTTGGGAGTAAGACGTGGTGAGGAAACACAAGGTGCTGCTCCTCTGTTGGACTCCCTGCTCCACCTCCACTGGCTCCATCTACAGCCTACCCAAAAAGCAGGAGGAGTGTGTTTGTGCCTGTGTGTGGTGAGGAGGGGGGAAGTGGGGTTGTGTGGGGCCTGGTGATGAATTCAAAGTTCAGGGGAACTGATAGCCATGTGAATTATTTCAAGGCAGTACTGAGTAAGAGAGGGATGTGTAGTCATGCCACCAGATGTTTGGTGACACCCAAATTAATTCATATTTTTGGGAGGTGGTTGCTGTTGCTACAATCCCCAGAACAGCCAATGATTCTATCATTGGACCCTGACAGCTGTTGGAAAGCTCAGCATTTGCAAACTGATAGTGTTTATCAAACCACAGCACAGGAAGCTTTACAGTGTGGGTAAACCACATATGCTCCCTGGTTTTAAAAAACTTCTTTATTAAAACTGTGAAGGGATAGCATAGCTGTAGGAAATTTTTCTTCTTCTTTCTTGCTTTTTTATTCTTTTCTTTCATAGAAAACATGTCTATGGTTATCTTTGAGACTGAAGACTCTAAGAAAGCTTCTTGCCCATGGTGGGTCAAATAGTTTTCAGGCAGTTCTTTCTGGCTGTCAGCTGCTGCTGCAAATTCAGACCAGAGTGCTATACAGTGTATAATGCCAGAATGTATATAGTGTTTAGTTCTGTTTAGACCAAGCTGATAGAAGAAACATATTGATTCATCCCTGGAAACTGAAGCTTGCCTGATGCCAAGTCTAAAATATACTGTGGTGAGAAAGCAGGAGGTTAGAGAAATGCAAATACAGCTGTTACTTCCATGCCCTGTTCTTTGGAGAAGTTGTGTTGACAGGTTCATATCTTTTCCCAGTCATTCAGGATTTTTTTTCTTCCTCTGGAGACAGAGGGATATCTATAATTAGCAATGAAATTATGGAAGGTGGTGGACCAGCATTTTTATTCTCATGGAAGCTGTCAGCTTGGATCTCCTCAACTTTGGTAAATACTGTACGACTACTTGTATAAGGCATCAGCACAGCCATGCTCAGTGGGACTCAGCACCTGCAATTCTTGCTGTGACCCTATGGTGGTGCAGGGGGAATACTTAGTACCTTTCAGTATTGGTTCCTTTTCCAAGGAACAGTTCACAAACAGTTTAACATATGGGTCAAACTGGCAGCTGTATGCAAGGACAGCATCAGTGCCCCAGTAAAAGAAAAGATCTGAACTGAAAGATGGGCCAGGAGGATTCTGCCACAGCCTTGCAGTCAATCGCTTATTACCATACTGTAGTTTGGGGCACTGATAAACAGGGAACTCATCAAATGAGTTGTCTGCTAAAGGAATGCTGAAATAAAGAAATTCTCTGTCAGAGGAGCCTTCTGAAGGTGTGTCTGCCTGGGATTTTGATAAAAGTTCCCATGCTGTCTCTTATCATCACAGGCAGGTGAAAACTGCAGGAAATACAATGACATGGAATCAGTTTGCTCTCACTGAAGAGCAATTCATGACAAGATTTTCAAAACCGACTTGCAACTAAGCTGCCTCCATGCTTTTGGAGCCTGCTGAGAGTCTCGAAGCAATGCCCAAGGAGCAAAGCACCTAAACATTCTGATAACTTGAACAAAACCTTGTGGATGCAGTCATGAACATGGACTTCTCTGTCATCATTCGCATCAGTAAAGCTATGAAGAATTCACATTTGCAGGATCCAGAACTTGGCAGTTCCAGAGCAGTGTCTTTAGTGGCTGCAAAGAGATTTCTCCTCCACTCTGTTTGACTTGGGCAGTTTTCTAGGTCAAGTCTGCTCTGTGGCAGGAAATCCTTCACATTTTTGACGGAATTTAGGACTTCAGTATTCTAAAGTGGTGTCATCTGATCTGCAGAATCGAAGCTTTAGGCAGAAAGTAACTTTATTTTCCATGAGCTAATGGACTATGAAGAATCAGTCAGGTTTGATCCAGTAAGTACGGTTCAGTCTTGTTTAGTTTTCTCTTATGTGGGATCAAAACTAGTAGTAAATCTACCAACACCAGTTCTTAATTTGAATGTTGACATGTCATAAAAGTGAAAGAGATGTATTACACATGGACTGCTTCTGGATCTTGAGTTCCTGAGTTTCATGGAGACTGCTTATAATTTTAGTTTTGGATGGGAATGGAAAAAGGTTTTGGCAAGATCTTTTTATTTTCTTTAAAAACATTTTTAATTCCTTGGACTATTGAAAAACCCACTTGCTCTTTGGCTGTCTTCACCTCCTAGTTCGTCTGTCTCTCCTCCTCTTCAAAGTCCTTTTTATTTTTTCCGTAATCAAATAGTATTTATTTGCAGTTTCAGGACCTCTTACTAACTGCAGCCTCCCTCGTCACAGGTCTGTGTCATTACTCCAGTTACCTCAATGCTTCCAGCCCCATCTCTTGTGCCTCTTTAATATTGCTAAGCTCTATATTTTGCTTTTTGTAAACACAAATGGCTGCCAAATGCCTTCCCTCCACAAAAACCTCTCTCAGAAACTATTTCCCTTCTATAACCTTAATGGCAGTCTCTGTGCTCACAGTTACGTGTGATATTGTCTGCATTGTTTCCTGCTCTTTACTCTTCATTCTGCCTTCCTTTTGTAGTTTACGTCCCAACAGAAGTGAGTCACTATGAACAAGTAAGCTAAAATCCATCGGTTCCGAAACCACCAGCTTCTCCCGCTTAAGCAAAGGAAGATTCGCCACACCATACCTCCCGTCACCCACCTGGCTCAAACACTAGTCCCTTAAGAGTGTGTATATGTTCCTTTAGACTGGTCTCAGTTTTCTGCCTCTTGTGATATATCTCTGCATGCAGGCAGAAGAAATTTAGGGTTAGCTCAGCCACTCCCTTTCTATACCCTCTTTTCTTAAAAAAAACAAAACAAAAAAACCAAAAAAACCACCCCCCACCCAAAAAACCCAAAAAACAACAGGGTTTACGCTGACCTTGAGAGCTGATATTGCCATTTTGGCTTTTGAACTATTGCCCCTCCATGAAATAGACGTAACTTTTTATCTGTTTGAGGGTTTTTGGTTTTGCGTTGTTTGGGGTTTGGCTTTTTGGGGGAGTGTGGGTGTGATTTATACATATTTTATTTTTTTAATTTTTTTTCCTAACAAATCAGGTCTAGATCTGAACCATGTTTAAACTTTAAATTGTTCCATATTTAAGTATCTTCCATCTGTATGTACCCTCTGTGCAAAGAAAAGGTAACTGTTTGCTATTTCCTCTACAAGAATTCTTAAATATTGGAAGAATACTGTGTTTTGTCCTTCACTCCCTCCCATCTTCTCTCTCTTAGAAAGCACAAGTCTTTGATGAAGTCAAAGATTTTCCATGATTAAGGACTTCTCTTGCAATGATATTCTCCAAGCCTCTTCTCCTCCCTGTTGCTGTCTTCTAGACTTCTTTTGAGTCTGTTCTCAGCTTTCTGAAATTGCAGTCCCCAACTCAAATCGTACTAGTGCTGAAAGGAGAATGACAGTCCTGATATATTAACAGCTGGGAATATTCAACCTTTCTTTTTGCAACACCATCACTGTTACTACATTTTCACTGCTCTCCAAAACCCCCAGATCTATTTTGCAATATTATTATATAAAGTAATCCCATGTTGTATTTTTACATTTCATTTGGCTGTCTTCCGTGCAACACTTAATCCTTGCTGATTTTGGACAATTTCTGTCCTTGAGCAGGGATATTGTACCCTTTGCTACAGCTAGTGTTGTGTAAAATAACTCCAATTACTTGCTCTTATAAGCTGTCAAATGTTTTCAGGACTAAATCACTTCTATAGCGAAGAGGATATTTTGCATGATCAATGTAATTGGTAAAAATATTTTAGTAGATTTGACCTTGGGCAGACCTTGGTGTGATCACAAATTGAAGCATCTTCCACTGAGAATGAACAACTGTTAAGTAAGTTTTGAACACAGTTTTTGAGTCAGTGTCCAGTGTCACTGACTTAAAGTGATTTCCTTCATAGTATCCTTCCTTAGTTCACTCAAGTAAACAGAAAGCACTGTAAAATGCATACTCTTCTCAATACAGTTTTGCGTAACCTTTTTCTTTTATGATGCAGGGAGGAGCAGGGGCAGGCAGGCTGCTCCACAAGGGAGGCAAGCCAGGACCCAAGGGTGACAGCAGGACAGGGACCTCCCAAATGAGGGCACAGCCCCATGGCATCCAAATGAGAAGAGCAGAGCTGGTCCTGCCTAGGGTCAGCCACAGCCCAGGGATTGCCAGGGCAGCTGGGAGCAATGAGGAAGGTCTGACATCAAGCAAGGTCAGTAAAGCCAGGTATGACATAGCACACCCACGGTGAGGGCCGGGTCCTGCATTTAAATGTGATTTCTGTGCAATGAGTTTGAGGTGATTTGTATTTCGCAAATCCCTGCTAGCTTTTTGGGAAGGTGGTTTTCTGGGGTTTTGTCACCTGATGCTATGGGGACAGGCAGGTTCTTTTGAGGAACCTTGGTAGAATGAGAACAACTGGCCACAGGACTGTAGCTGTAATTAGACTTTTATAATTATATAAAGATTTTAGCAAGCAGGGTAGCTTATCATTACACAGAATTTCGAGCAGTTAGTATAGCTTTCCTATCACATAAAATTTCAGTTATCGAGACTTCTCAGTCACCTGGACCCTCTGTGGATCAGGTCAAATTCTTAATAATCAGTGTCCAATAAAATAATCATAATTTAGACACTGATTTTAAAAGGTACATGAGTCACTCAATCTGCAGAGGAAGAATGATGGAGGTGGTCTCATGCTACTCTAGCTGACAGCATTCCCTGTATCACAGGGGGAAGCATGAAGGCCTTAGCAGTTTGGCTGCTGTTGGACCCGCTTCAGAAACCTTTTGGATAAGCTGATGTATTTATACCTCTCTGTTTGGGAGTTTGGTCTTTACAATGTCCATGAGTTAGTGGATTCTGAAGAGGCTGCCAGATAATCAATATCTGAGTATTTCGGCTGCAGGTGGTAATGGCTGTGTAATGATCTTTATCTCTTCATGTCCAGTGTGTCCTGCCTGAGGACACACTTAATCTTTTTCTTTAAAACAGAAACTGAGGCAACATGATATATTGAGGCTTTTCACCATATTCCTGTCATCTGTGTACTTTACTTCCCTATTTAGTAATGTGCCTCAGCTTCCAAACCAATCTCGATTTTAACACGATCTTTTTCCTATTCCAGGCAATTTCCTTTTGATGTCAGTAAAGAACTCTTGACACAACCAGTATTGGTTTCGTATTATTCTTCATCATAGGGAAAGTTTTCTTTTGTGACTATTGTCTCATCCATTAACTACCAACTCCCCTACACTTCTTTATTCTTGTATTTTTCCAAAGAGATGTTCATCCAGTTCCATGCATTTGTTGAAGTTTTCTTGATCCTGAATACAGTCCAAATGTCTGTTCTGTGGGAGCACTGCCACTACAGGGAGATAGAGCACAGATGCCAGCAATTTATTATTGTACCTAAATGGGGATGCCTGCAGAGGGAGGGAGGGAGGTGCAGAAAGAAACTTAACCACAGCTTCTAGAGCCTGTATGGCAGTATCAAATTTGGTGACAACAGTGTTGTATAGCTGGCTTGCTCTGCTGTATTACATCTGTAGGCAGCATAGGAATGTCCAGTAAACCACAAAAAATAGAAATGTATTCATAGTAATTTAAAACTGCTATTCGTTTGAACAACGCAGTCTATTTGCATTCAGAGCCCATTTAAAAAATGTTATCAGGCCCAAATGTAGATAAAGAAATATGCTTACAGATTTCAGTTAGGGATTTTTTGACTTGGATTTCCAAGTTATTTAACAGTAATTTAAGATGTTTGTCTAAAAGCAGAGCAGTACAAGAAGATGAATCAATGGCATTTAGGCTAACAAGGATGCTTACTGTGTGGGAATTATAAGCTTTTAGGGATAATGTGACCAGGCAGGTTATAAAACATAAGACTGGAAAATTAGTACCTTGCCTGTGGCAAACAAAGGATGTTTGATTCTAATTCAGTTTGAGAGTGGAAGGCATATGTTTATTATTTGGGGTTTTGTTGATAAATGATAGCCATATCTGTTCTGCTTTTGAGGTCTGTGGTCCTCCAAGCCGTGGGCTGTAACTCATGAACACCACTGGTCCCGAGGACAGGCAAGTGGTGTTAAGTTCCCTGTACAGATCCTATGTGAAAAACAAGTGTCTAATGAAGTACCACCAGATACTCTGGTTTTTGAATCAGTCGGTGCTGCTGAAAAAGTAATTTAGGTATGTCTTAAAAGCCTACTTGTGTGTTCATGGCAATGAACAGTAGAAACCCAAGTAGAGACCTAGGCCTACTCCTGTTTTTGTGAAATAAATCAGTTGTTGGAGAAGCTTGTGACTTGAATAGATGTAAAGGAGACACTTGGAGAGGGTTAAGGCAGGTCAAGTGCTAGAATAATCCTAAATTGCTGCCAGTGGGAGTTGTTCTGTGCTCATGAAATGAGAGGAAATAAGGGCATCTCTTGAAAACAGCTCAGTTTGGTAAACCTTGGGATTTTATGATCAAACTCTAAGCTACCTGTTGAAAGTGCAGTGACTTCTAAATGGCTGAGTGGTTGTGAAGCCCATAATCACACATGCTGACTTTTCATTAGTGCTACTGGAATCACAATAAAAGAAAAAGCAGTACATGAAATAATTACCTAATTGTAGCAAGGATTGTCAGGAATCCAGAGGACAAGCTGTGTTCACTGATGTTGTCTTACAAATGTGCCTTCTACGTAGGGTAAATGGGAAAATGTTGATTGCTGTGTGTCCAGCTAGAAAGTGTACTGTTCTCCTAAGAAAATTGCAATACTTCATGTTGTCCTGTCAGCCTATAGAAGTTTCTTTTCCTTTTATCAGTGTCCCTTCAGTTCCTTCTGCAAAGGCTAATTAATTCATCAGAGAGTGTGTCCAGAATGAAACATTGTTTTTTAAAATAATTTTTAAAATTTTTTTTTACATTTTGTTACAGATCTGTCACAGTTTTGGGTTTGTTGTTTCAGGGTGGCATTCAGACAATGTTCTGAAATTCAATTTTTAAAAAGCAGAACTTTTTAATTTTGAAATTCTCACAAGCATAACTTCTGCATTTAGCACAGGCTAGTGTCTAGTTGAAGGCAAACAATTTGATGCCTTTTACTTCAGCATCCTTTTTCTGCAGTGAAATGTTAAGGCTGTCTTGAGAATCACCAGCTTGAGCCAAACACTTCAGGCCATTTTTATGTCTTTCTTGCACTCATTTTGAGTACATTTTTTTTGAGTGTTTTGCTGAACAGGGATGAATATGAGCATATACTTACACTTTAAAATATTCTCGAAACATTGCTGAATCATTTGGAAGCACAAAATGATACAGGTTGGGCAGGATCTCTGGAGTTCATCTGGTCCTCAGTTTTAATCAGGAAAACATGTCTTTGGCAAAAGCTTTTTGAGAAAAAAACCCACCTACTACAAGAAGGCTGTCTCAAGTATAAGCATATTAAATATTACTCTAAAATCAATGCACAGCATGCCCTGCAAGAGGTATAGCAGCCACGCTTCTCTTTATGCAGCCCAGGATACGATTGGCTTTCTGGGCTGCAATCACACATTTCCAGCTCACATCCAATTTAACATCCACCAACACCCCCAAGTCCTTCTCCTCAGGGCTGGTCTCAATCCACCCATCACCCAGCCTGTATGTGTGCTTGGAATTGCCTCGACCCATGTGTAGGACCTTGCACTTGGCTTTGTTGAACTTTGTGAGATTCACGCAGGCCCACCTCTCAAGCCTGTCAGGGTCCCTCTGGATGGCATCCCTTCCCTCTGGCACATTGACCACACCACACAGCTTGGTGTCGTCCGCAGACTTGCTGAGGGTGCACTCAATCCCGCTCTCAGTGTCGCTGATGAAGATATTTAATAATATCAGTCCCAGTATGGACATAGCAATAAACTTTGGTAATCCAGGCAAGGCAAAATTTGACAGGCAAAACAGGTCTCATTTTCTCAAACAACAAGTAAAGGACAAAGGACTGGATGGAAGGGATGCAGGAAGCATGGAATACCTAGAGCTCCGAAAACCTTTGTGGTGGGGTTTTCAACAGAGCACAACAGGATCAGGCATCCATATTTGATTAGATCCTTTGAAAATACCAGCCTAGATAAAATGCATTATAAAAAACAACTGCAAAATCAGAGCTGTTCCAGTAACTTTTCTTCCCATTAGTCCCCAAATGTTTTCCTTACTTTCTGGTGTTCAGAAAGGAACATGGTTTGGGACGACACAGCTTGAAAAGTTGTCAGTTTTCCTTAATTGTGCAAATTTGTCATGATCTGAAAGGTACTCCAATTTACCTGAAGGACTGCACAGGGGAATGACCTTACCTGGTATTTGGCCTCTATAAACCCTCCCAGGATAAGGCATGGTGAGGCTCTAATCTGGTAGCAGATCTGTGAAGGCTGGTCCTTGTGCTAAACCCCATTCCTCACTGATTTCAGGAGCCCCAGTGAGATGCTTCCAAGGTTGGCCTTTGTACCTGCTGAGTTCTGTCAGATTGAACGGGCCCTAAAGGTGTTTTATCTCCTGCTAGTGTTGAAATTGCAGTCTTTTTAGGTGACTTCTATCCTGCCAAAAATAGAATTGAGTTCCCCTAAAAATGTACCACAAAAGCCATTTTTTTATCCTTTATTTCTCAAATTTTCACTCCTATTTATTTCTCTAGCTGCAACAATAATTACTGTCACAGAATTAACAAGAGGGGCAACCAGAAAGGCGAATAAATGGAATGTGACTGAAGATGTCAGTGATGACTTCTTGTTGTTTGGGTAGGAACTAGCTGGCATTCAAAATGTCCAGGCAGAAGCAGTACGAGTACAACCACAAGAAGACCCAGGAACCGGTGAGTTCAGTTCAGATATTCAGACTGTATCGCCAATATTTCAGTTAATGAGAGTAACAGAATAACGGATTGACAAGTTTGAGGAACAGGCTTATGCTTCACAGAAGAAGCTAAAAGAGTAGTACCAAGGACCCATTGCTGAACAAAGAGAAACTCATGTCAAATCAAGAAGTGGGTTTATTGGATTAGTCTTGCTTTTAGTGGAGGATTTTTTTTATATATCTCATTAGCAGGTATTTTGGTCCACAGATAAAATTATTTCTTAACACAACAAGGGGTACATGCTCAGCTGCACTGGCTCGGAGCTGCCCTGAGCCCCAAAAGTCAAACACCCCGGCGGGGTCGTATGCTCAGGGCTCTGGCAAGTCTTGTGATTCCCTCCTTTTTCCAGCTCCACAGTCTAGCTGGATGCTACAAACAGCAGTGATGTTTTCACTCTCTGATGTCCGAAGAAAATTGTAGGTATTAACAACTAGCCTTACATGCTGAAACATTACCGTAAATTTTGTTCAAGCAACCATGTTTCAGCTTCTCTGAGAGATTCACAGAAGAAAATGAATGAAAGTTGTCCTCTTCATCAGTGAGTATCTGGAGTAATTGTATCTGAATCAATAACTATAGTTCTCTTTTTCTCTTATGTCACAATAAATGGAAGGTAATCCCATTTTAATCACATCTCTGCTCCAGCTTAGTTCAAGAGCAATGAGTCATAACAGACTGCAGGGGAGGTGCCGCTGGTTTAAGCTGGTAACACAAAGGGCTGAATTTGGTTTCCTACTTGCATAATATCTGAACATTTGATGTAAGTTGAATATCTCCTTCAAAACAGAAACATATTGACTTTTTTTGTCAGAAATGGCTTACAGAGCATGAGTTTCACGACACAATAAATAAACTCTGCTAGGCATAAACTATTTAGGTAGTTCATAGCATGTTTCACTTAATTTCATTGTTGCAGGGCTCTTCTAGATCCTCCATTATCAAATCCTGCTGGTTATTCACCCAATTTCCTTTCTTAACTGTCTTCCCCTCCTCTTTAGCATTTCGACAAGCTTGATCCTGGGGTATCTGGTAGTTGGCAGCTGGCAAAATGGCATTGCTTTGGCCTCGCTGAGAATAGACCTCCATGTGAACTATCTCCCTGGAGCAGAGCTGAAGTTTAAAGGCTGCCTGAAATCCTCTGCGAAAGTTTTTGTTGAAGAAACCGTAGATGATGGGGTTGACACTGCTGTTGAAAAAGGCTAGCCAGTGAGCAAAGGGATAGATATAGATGTTGATGATCTGCAACTGGATATCTGAAAGGTTGGCGTAGTCTGAGAGCATCATCAGAGTCCACAAGGGAAGCCAGGACAGGGTGAAAAGCAAAGCCACAATAATGAGCATTCTGATGACTTTTTGTTTCTTCTTAGACACGCTGTGCCACTGCCTCTGGCTGTGTTTTCCCACCACGGGCATTGCTGTGTTGAAGAGAGCAATGCTTATCCTAGCATACATGATAATAATGAGCAACAGCGGAGCCAGATAGATGTTGGCAAACAGAACTGTTGTATAGATCTTTCGCATTCCTGGGTTAGGCCAGTCCTCCCTGCACCAGTATACAGGGTGGGTTTCATTGCCATGGCCAAGGATGACCCTGAAATGCTTCTCTTCTTGTACCTGCAGCATGACTGCAGAAGGACACATAATTGTGATGGCCAGAATCCAGATGACTGCTATAATGGTGACTGCAGTTGAAATGGTCAGCTTCTGCTTAAATGGATAAACAATGCATCGAAACCTGTGGCCAAGACACCCGGGGACATATGTGGAGAAACCATTCAAGGAATGCTTAATCAAAGAGGCAAGCACACACACACACATTTTAAATTATATGTTTTTTAGAAAGTATAGATGGAATTATCTCCTCCTCCTGCACAAACCCGTGGAGTTGCATTTGGTTGCTCCATTTAAGAGCTGTGTTGATAAAAACAATCTTAAAAAGTTACATTTGCTGCTATAATTTCCTCATTTTGATCTGTCTCTGTATCGGCCTGCTGCTTCTGCTACTTCATTTAACCGAAGGAAGTACTAGTGCCTCTTACATCTAGCTTAATAGCTAAGGAACAAACCAATTCTAGGCAGCCAGGTGTAGCACAGCTGTACAATCTTTAAGAGATATCAGTGGAGGAGCAAATTGCTATGGCTGCTCTTTAGACCTGGCCACATTTTGTTTTGCTCAATAGCCTTAGGAACAAAATACATCTAATTTATTGTAGTGTTGTGTGGATTAATGAATTGGCCTCAGCATGGCCAGGTGGCCAGCAGGATATGAAAGCAACAGTTTACAGTCTCTGCATCATCTTACCTGTCTATGGCAATAGCAACTAGAGTGAAGACAGAGGCAGAAACAGAGATCCCTTGGACCATCCCACTCATCTTGCAAACCAGGCTCCCAAATGGCCATCCTGGAAGGACACAGACAATTGAAACTGCCACCATGTCACTGCAGCACTACACTTATATGCATAAGAGGAAATTTCCACACCAGAACTCATACATTTCTTTTACTCTATCAGGCCATAGCAGGGGTTGTGGAGACAGAGGTTATGTAAACAAATGCTATGCCAAATGCCTTGGGTGAGTTTCTGATGTTCCAAAAAACAGCAAAGCAAACATTTGTGGTCTAACATCCCATTAAAATGAGATCTGAAGATGAGAAAGGGAACTGACCACTACAGTTGATTGTTCTCTGCATCTGGCTCATAGCATCTGCCAAGTCTTCCTAAACGTACAACCTCGTAGTGAGAGAATCCCTTCCTAAAGACAAGGGATGCAGAAGTCAGCAAGTACAGGCCCAGTCAGAATCACAGAATCATTTAGGTTGGAAAAGACCTTTAAATAGAGTCCAACTGTCAACCATGCCCACTAAACCATGTTGTGAAGTGCCCGGTCTACATGCTTTTTGAATACCTCCAGGGATGATGACCCCACCACTTCCCTGGGCAGCCTGTTCCAATGCTCAACACTCCTTTCAGTAAAGAAATTTTTCCTAATCTCC
>VYZV01020052.1:51006-65433 GCA_013401275.1 Pandion haliaetus | reverse complement strand
TGCCGTCCTCTCTGACCGACCTCCCTCTGCCTCCCCCGGCCAGATCCGGGGGGCAGCGGCGGCCTCCGGTGACACGTCCCCTCAGCTGACCGCTCGCTGGTCCTTCTCATCCCCTCTGCTCTTCACTGGCCCCTCAGACACCACCTCACAGCCCACCCCCCTACCCCCCCGGGAGACGGGTTGGGAACCCCTGGATTTGGGAGGAGTGTGGGAGATGCCTCCAAAATCAGTCCCGTGTCGTCCCACCCCCCCACCCGGGGGCTTTTCCCTGGGTGGGGGGCNTCCCATGATGGCGGAGAAGAGCACAAAGCTCCGCTGTCTTCTACCCCACCTCCAGCCACCTGCTAGGACTGTCGTCCACCACCACCCCCCCCGCGAACAGGCCGTGGGTTTCTCCCTCCTCGTGGACGCCAGCCCGGGGGGAGGCGGGGGACGGGAGGCTGCGGGAGGCCGTAGGCCTGAAAGACGTCATGGTTGAGGCGTACGGCCCCAACGGGCCGAGAGGACGAGGATGGAAAATGAAGGGCGACTTGGCGCAACGCGTGGGTCAACCGAAACGCGGGAGAAGCCCAACGGCGGTGGAGGTGCAGGGGACTGCCGTTTCTGAAGGTGGACTTCCACAGCTCCCGATGTCAAAAGCTTTTCCTTGAAAGCAAGCCCTTTATAGGCTTTATTTGACAGTGACCTCATCACAAGCAGTAAGGAACCTTCTCTAGATGAGGATTTTTTGAGATCCACATCCATCCGAGTTATTAACGACAGGCAGCATAGAGGGTAGCTGTCTATGTTGCCTTTCCTCTCTCCCCTGCCTTGGGAAACAGGTCATACCCTCACCCAGCACCCCCCCCCCGAAGATCTCCAAGCTCTACCAAAGCACCACTCCGCTTCAGACTTCCTCCTCTTCAGACTATCCTCCTCTTCCCGTGCTGCTCTGGCACCTTGACGGCCTACTACGGCCTCCCCAAATGCCCACCGACAATCCCAGCTGAACCCAAAAGAGTCACGGGCTTCATCTTCCTCGTCCGCCCACCTTGGTAGGTTGCTCCGTCCCTCACCCGCTTGCTGGCTCTCCAGCTGCCGCCACAGCTGCTCCAGCTGCTGGCACTCGTGTTCGCACGCGGCTTTGCCACCAGCCGCGTTTCGGGACCCTCCGGCTTTCCGTGCCCTCCTTGCCTCTGCTTCGGGGCTGCTGCCGGGCTGCAGCCGTTTGCCAGTTCCCCTCATCCGCTCCTTTGTGTTCCTTTCCACGTCGCTCGTTGATGCTGGGTGCAGCCTCCGGGAGGTCACCTGCCGAAGCCCAGCACGCTTCAGATCCAGCTTCCTTCCCCAGATCCCGCTTCCTTCCCCAGATCCCACTCCTGAAGACTGCTTACCGTAAGCCGAATGGATTTGAAAGCCGTATTTATTTCTCTCTCCTTGTCCTCTTCCATGTCCCCTAAGCTTTGCCTGCTTTGTCTATCATAAGGCATGAGCTCCTTAATGCAGGGATTATATTTCCCGGAGTTTGGGAAGATCTTGTATTAGGTGCTACCTTAAATGCAACAGGTAAGCAGCACCTCGAGTGCAGATTATGGTGGCATGTGGATGCAGCGTTACAAAGGCTATCGCAACCTCAAAGCTCTTACTTAGAAACAAGACACTTTTGTATGACAGCAACTACCTGATGCAATGAACTGTGTGTCCTGACATACATGAGCTCGCACTTAATGATTTCACTTACACTAAGGGAAACAAGACCAAAGAAATAAAATGAAAACATGCTTTGATAGGTTTATCTGTTTTATAAATTTAATAAATGTTTGTTACATTTCCTGTTATTAAATACACACACACACACACTAGCTTTTCACTCAAAGATACATAACTAATAGAAATCAAAGGTTTCTGTTCGTAATCTACTCGCGGAAAACAAATTCAGAGTGAGACTCAAACTTCACTGAATTCAACAACACACTGTCTGCAGTGATGCAGATTGAAGGCATGAAACTATCACACACTTTGCAATGAAAAGTTTGTCAAGTCACTGTCTTACTGACCTACACATTTACACTTGATTTTTAGAACTTAATCTTTATCATACAGCAGTTGTATCAGATCTAATGGGAGGGAGTGCGTCACTGGATTTCATTCTATTCCACAACAGGAGGCATCCATCCTCACGGCGATCTAGCTCCCCTTTTCTTTCATTTGTCAGTCACTCAGCTGTGAAAGGCAACACCACAGAGGATCAAGCTCTCACCAAGTTTTCTTCCTGTTTTTTTTCCCCAAGGGAGCCCACCTATTGCTTACTGGCCACCATTTTTAGAAGCGTGTGATTTGCTAGGGCTAACTCCTGCTGTCTTGACACAAGGAAAATTCTCAAAGGCCTCACCAGGTGTGTATCCTACATAACACCCACCAAAGACAGGACTTTGATTACAAGGAAGTGCAAAATTGCTAGGATAATTTAATTTTCCTTTTGTTCCACACCAGCCTTTCCTTAATTTGTAAACCTACTTTAATCTGCACGGAGAATTTTGGCATTTTTGCATCAACACTTGTGTGTTGGAAAGAAACAACTATTGTCATAGTAAGAGAAAAGAACACAGGTAATCAGAGGGAGGTTCGTGCATCGCTCCTCATTGGGATCATAGTGCAATTGTAAATTGTTAGAAAGACCAAGCGCTTGCTGTGGCCACATCACAGTATTTTCTTTTATTGGCTGTCAAAGCAGTTCTCCAACCATTTGTTCGCAGGATAACGACACACCCCCGATTCTCACTGTTTTGTCTTCCAGAGGACCAGGCAATAAAGAGACAGGATACGGCAAGAGCATCTGGAAAGAGAAAAGGAACCAGTTTGGCTCTAGTAAGAGATCTGCTACAAGTCAAAGACAAAACAAGAGCTGAAGTGAGGGATGGAAGGTGACAGTATGGTCACCAGGGTCACCAAGTCTCGAGAACAGAAGTGGACTGGGCAGCTGGACACCATCTGTAGAGGCCGGAGGACAGGGGACGGGTGTTGGGCAACCTGCTGAAAGGAGCAGGCAACGTCCTAATGGATGTCCATGTAAGCCACACTGCAGTTGCCACGGGGATGCTGCCAATTACAACTGGGTCAGGAACAGGGAAGTAAGTACGTGGGTGCTGTGAAAGATTCGTTGGCCTCTGTCAGAGCCTACCTATCCTTTATTATAACGTCTGCTGCCCACTGCACTGCAGTTGTGCTGCTCCTGAGACCTCTTGTCTGAACAACCTTCTTGTTGCGGGTCAGGACAGAACCTGCTTTGCTGTTCTCTCGGGGAACCGCTAAATCCCTTGACAGAGAAGCACAGATACAGCAAGGCAGTCCTCAGTTTTTTTGTGTTAAAAAAATCATACTGGTTATTCACCAGCGTTGCTATTTTTTATGCTACTCTGTTCAGCGAGAAAGGCAGTCCTCTGAGAGGCTTACAGTCTACATTTAGAAGAAGATGAGTCACCGGCAGGGAAAGGGACTCACTGGAAGGGAAAGAATTATACAAAGGTCAAGTGAGGGGTTTTGGATCTCTTGCTTACGGTCATCACACATTCCTGGGCAACAGGCATATCCCCCTCTTCAGGGTTAATCCCAGTCTTCCCACGAGCTTTGCAGGTCTGTTCCCGTTTCCCTTAAGCTGCTGCAAAGCCCAAAGGAGCACCCAGTCAGCTGAGCTGATGGAACAGACAGGCGTTTTGAAGGTACTCGCACATCAACGTGCACACACACGTGTATGAGGATACCTTGCCAAGGCCCCGAAGATCCACATTTCCACAGCATCTTTTATCAGTTCAGGCATGTAGTCAGTTCCAGATGACTGCAGACGCAATCTGGTTCAGGGTGGTGATGCAAGCCTAAGTCAACCCACAACTCAGCTACATTGCTCCATCGCATGGAAGGTGGCCAAACTGTATGGCAGATCACAAGAGAGACAAAAGAGAAAGTATTTAGGAAAGCTAAAGGAGTAAAGACATGCATGAGTAAAAAAGCAACAGTAAATAAAAATGAACAAAAAATAAGGATGTAGAACTACAGAGAGGAAGACATCAAAAGGAGACATAAAGAAAGCAAAAAAATAGCAGAAGAGAAATAAAATACAATGAATGAAAGAGCATCCAATAAGAAGAGACATTTGGTTTTTATTATTAAGTTTTTCTGTGACTTTGCTGCCACAAGTACCTCACGAGCAATCACACATCTCAGAGAGACCGCATTCCCATGTCTCACATGTACATCCTCCCCCCTGCCCAGCTGTCCCAGTACCCGAGGAAGACTTACACCTCTTCCTACAAGCTCACCGACGAGAACCAAAGTCACTCACTCGCTGTACGTACAGCGAGGTGCGTGGCCAGGGAGTCTCAGCACTCAGGAGGCCTCAGCGCTGGGATCCACTCCTCACCCCAGCCCGGCTGGCCCAGCCGGCAGTGCCGTCTACTCTGCGGCAACCCCGAGAGCAGGATGGGGGACTGCTGATTATCTCTGATGTGTCACTTTTTTCCTGCCTCTGAGAAGAGGTGTAGTCATTTGTTTCATTAAATGGCATTCTTGTACCCAGCGCTAATTTTATCCCTTTACAAATATGTTTTTCATTCTAGCAAGTCAAGTGCAGCCCTCCCTCCTGTACAGTCATTCTGCTCTCATGCCTCTCTTACCATTACTCACACTTACTGCAGTGAGGCCAGATCCAATATAAAGGGCCTGGCTGTTGCTGTGCTGAGCACTGCACTGTGTCTTTGCCTAAACCCACGGCCCCAAATTAAGACACCCTGCCACTTGAAGGCAAAAAGTAGAATACCTAGGAACGGGATCTACACTGTCCGTCCTGTTAAGTGAAAAACTCTACAGGAACCAGCTGGACATGCCCATAAGTCTCGCAAGACACCTCAAACAGCAGTGGATCCTAACGCTGGCGTGAGGCAAGATACCTTGCGTGGAATTCCCAATCCTGAGCTCTTTCTTAGGCGCCTATTCCATCCCCTTGCAGGGGTCACGGTACCCCTCCGAGCCCACATGCTGTTTAGCACTCACTCGGGAACTCAGTTTTCCCTCCTCTGCCTGAAAGTGCTTGCACCAGCGATGTGTCTTAACAGCATGGCACTGACGTGCGCTGGGTGAGGTGCTCTTGCTTGAAGCTGTTGCACAGCACACAGAGTAACCGGTTTTCCATCAGCTGCAGTGCTGGGAGGGAAAGCCAGCAGGACTGGAGGGGCTGGGGCAGACGTTCTCAGCCACATCCCATGCATAAATCTTAAGCAAGTGTTAAAAGCAGTGTGTTTGGGCAACTCTGGAAGCAGGTACTTATGTAACCCTCCTCGCTCCCAGCATGCTCCCCAGTAAGCAGGGCCTTGGGGGTCCATGTTTTAGATCCAAGCCTTGACAGCAGCAGCTAGCTGGCTCTCGCTCTCAGCCCCTCCCAGTACTCCTGTGGGCCTAACACAAGGTACCTCAGCACTCCTGAGGAAGGGGCATCCAACTCACCCAGGCACTGAACAACCGCAGAAGAGCCGATCGTCCCTGCTCTGCAGAGCTTACAGGTGCAAGTGAGCCAGACAGCAGCAGGTTGAGAGAAAGGGATGGAACTGGTGCCATTAAGTGCCATCATAAACAAGCAAGCAAGCACAAATTTTCATTTGCGAGTCTCTCATCCTGCAATTGCACACTTTTGACTACAGTTTCTATGAGAAGGACAGGAACCTGCAAACACAAGTCAGCTTTGAAACACAAGTCTTTGAGTCATCCAGGCATTTTAGGTCACCACACCGTGTAACAGCTATACACTCCTTCTTGTTTCTTAAATAAACCTTGGGCGTCAGCAACCTGTCCTTCTGCTTCAGGGATTAAAGTCCCACATTTCTCAATAACAAATCACTCCAGACAAATGTAGCAATGGAAGCTAAACAGAACCTAAAGCAAGACAGTAGTTGGCATATTAACGAGTCTACAGATTGTAAAATTAACATGCCACGAAGACACATGCTGCTCTTTATGAGAAGGTCTGTTCAATTCCCCTTAAGAAGAATAGGGAACAAGGTAAATGGCATTACAAACTTCTAGTACCTTATACAGGGATTTTTCACTTTTACCTCTTCTTAAAATCTCAAAATGCCTCTTTTTGTTGCCATTGCCCATTTAGAGTTTTTAGAAGTGATTACAATGGGGAGCTCCAGATCCTCTCATCATGCAAACCAAGGAAAGGCTTAAGTAGGACATGCATATAAAGTTGGGGTTTTTTTAATCGCCAGCAATGCTGGAAATTAAGTACTTCTGCAAAAAAAAAAATCTAATAGTTTTCATGCTGCAAATCCAAGTGCAGCATGTGTTTAGTGGAGAGACATTAATATGGGCTGTGGCAACAGGAGATTAACCTTCTTCAATCCTACAGCCCACTGAAATGTGTTGATTTTGAGCTGAAAATATCATCTGTAGAAACAAAATACTGTGTTTTCATTGTTTAATCCTTGATTTCTCTGCTACCTAGTTTCGTAACTGCAGATAAGCAATACAGATACCTGTCCACATAAAATGAACAAAGTTCAGGAATGCGTGTCCCTCACGCCACTGCCAACACTTGGTGTCACCTTGCATGATGCATTCACTTTCAGACCCAGATGATGGACTGTATTTGGTAATAAACCTTTGCCTCTTCAGCTATAACCTATTGTTCATCCACTACGCTGTATCACATACACTAAACCCTCTTTCACTGCATCCTTTTGTGGAGTATATTGAATGTGAGATTGTGTCTATAGCCCTCCCTCCAGCCCCCTCCAATGCATCTATTGTCCCTGAGAAGAGTCCACCTAGCACAAGCTGGTTGATATCCATGGTGCAGGAATCATGCAACATTTCCCCTCCTCCACGTAACTACTTCACCTCTTCCATATTCCAGTGGACTAGCTTTGCCATCATATCCTTTTAAAAAAAGTCCTTCTTCCTTGAGTGTCTCCTTAAGAATACACTTGCCAAACAGTTCTGGTGCCGTTGCCGTAACCTGGTACTTCTAGATTTTGGCTTGGCCACTCCCAGTATTTCATGAACATGAATTATGCTTTGAAGAATGCCTGTTAAGTACGATGTATCACTCCTAGTTTGCACGTGAGGAAATGTGAGGGCAGAGAGTTCAACTAGGACCCTACCAGGGTGTATGGGGTTTGCGTGGCAAGGTTTTTAGTAGCAGGGGGGCTACAGGGGTGGCTTCTTCCCCCATGTCCGACAGAGCCAATGCCAGCTGGCTCCAAGAGGGACCCACTGCTGGCCAAGGTCGAGCCCATCAGCAACGGTGGTAGCGCCTCTGGGATAACAAATTTAAGAAGGGGAAAAAAAGTTGCTGCAGCACAGAAACTCCAACCGGAGAGAGGAGTGAGAAAATGGAAGAGAAACAGCCCTGCAGACCCCCAGGTCAGTGAAGAAGGAGGGGGAGGAGGTGCTCCAGGCACTGGAGCAGAGATTCCCCTGCAGCCCGTGGGGAAGACCATGGTGAGGCAGGCTGTCCCCCTGCAGCCCAGGGAGGTCCACGGTGGAGCAGATATCCACCTGCAGCCCGGGGAGGACCCCACGCTGGGGCAGGTGGGTGCCCGAAAGAGGCTGTGACCCCGTGGGAAGCCCGTGCTGGAGCAGACTCCTGGCAGGACCTGCAGATCTGTGGAGAAAGGAGCCCAGGCTGGAGCAGGTTTTCTGGCAGGACTTGTGACCCTGGGGGGGACCCACGCTGGAGCAGTCTGTGCCTGAAGGACTGCAGCCNNNACCCTAACCCCCATTCCCCATCCCCCTGCACTTCTCAGGGGGAGGAGGTAGAGAAAATTGGGAGTAAAGTTAAGCCTGGGAAGAAGGGAGGGGTGGGGGGAAGGTGTTTTACGATTTGGTTTTACTTCTCATTATCCTACTTGGATTTGATTGGTAACAAATTAAATTCATTTTTTTCCCCAAGTCAAGTCTGTTTTGCCCATGACAGGAATTACTGAGTGATCTCTCCCTGTCCTTATCTTGACCCATGAGCCCTTTGTTATATTTTCTCTCCCCTGTCCAGCTGAGGTGGGGAGTAGTAGAGTGGCTCCGGTGGGCACCTGGTGTCCAGCCAGGGTCAACCCACCACATCAGGGACAGAAGTTGAGACCAAAAAATCTCAAGTTTCCTATCTTTAAGACCCAGTTATACTTCTGTATTTTTTCTTCAAATTCTCCGTAATTCTTGAAAATGTCCAATTTCCAGACATCCTCAAGAGTTCTACCATTAAAGTTGGCATTTTAAAAACGCCTTGGGAGATTCAGTCATTCCCAGGATTGTGTATCTCTCCCTATTACAACAAGGATTTGGATCCCAAGTACCTGTCATTGCAGATGGCTGCCCTAACCATCGGCTTCAGCGACGTGGCACTGCACTCTCTCCTGCCCAAACAGTAACAGTTCTTCCAACATGCACACTCATCCCATACCTGCCTTCTCTGAATACCTCAGAGCTCCCGGGGGCAACGACACATGAGCTCTTAGGAGATACATCTGCTGAGGTAGGCATGGGATTTGAACTTCAGGTGTCCGTATCTCACACCCTTGAAGCGGCAGACCGCTGATGCACGGTGTGTCTCACTTCGTGACGCCCAACCACAGCTGACCCGCTTTAGGAGACCTGGCAGGACGGACTCCCCCCCTCCTCCCCCCCCCGCCAACATTGAGGAGAGGGAGTGCCGTGCTGGTACAGCCCAGTGCAAATGCATTGCTCACCAGCACTAAGGTCACTGGGACCCTGGCAGGCAGAGGAGTCTAGGGGCAGGAACGGAGGTCCTCTCACAGTTAGATGGCACCTGAGCAGGTCATTCGGGGGGAGCTAAGCTTTATCTTTAGATGCCGAGAGGGCAACTAGATGTTCTGGATGGTAATAGGAAAAGACATATTAAAGGTCGCTATTATGTTGGGGAATTTATGGTAGTAGAATATTGCCTTGCTCAGACAGGTGAGGTCTGGCTTCTCTAAGTCAATGCTTCTTTGTGCTTGACGGTGGGAGAGCAAAACTCATTCCACCTTAGTAACTTAAACCAAGCTGTCATCTACCTGAATACCGCAATAAGAATAGTAGCCATCATTTGGACTTTCTTTCCACAGAAACACTTGAGACAGAAATGACCACCACCACTCTGAAAAAAGTACAAACAATAGTTTTATCCTACTCACTTATTATTCTGCTTTGATTAAATTCTCAAAGAAGTTTCTGTATACGAAGGCACTGCAGAAAACAAAATAAGTAGCTCCAAAAGATGGCATTTCATTCCATCCCAGGATTTTCACCAGCTGGAGAGAGACCAGGGGAATGCCAAAATTCCTCTCTCTCCTCTTACTATTTCTATTCCTATAGATGCTGGCTGTAACAACATCCAACAGCTTCTGTGTCAACCATTTTAGAGGCACTGAGCTTTTTTTTTCTCCTATGGGAGGGGCTTATGGAGGAGCTTATTGTTACCTCTCCTTTGACCTTTCTTTCCTTCTTTCTGGGAATAAGACTAAGTAAACGATCTAAGACCAAAGACAGTGTAATAATGTCCCCACCCAGGCGGCCATCTATTCAGGGGGTGTAAATCACTATCCCTCTGGAGACATCAATGAAAATCTGAAGATTTACAGCAGCCATGACCTGGCTCTAAAGCATTCCTACAAATAATCATTAAAAACAAACAAACCACAACAATAAAAAAAGAAAACCAAACCAACCCAAAAAATGCTGCTGCAGGCTGCAATGAACCATCCCTTTCCCAGTCTACTGCTACCAAACCAAGCTCTGGCATACTTTGATTTTGTTCAGTGTGTAAGTTCCCAGTACTTTTATATATTGATCCTCTGCTATTTTTATTCATCCACCAGCACATGCAGCAAAGCTGTATGTGTGTATATACACGTGTGTGTGTGTGTGTGTGTGTGTATACATGTGTACACATTCCTCCCAGACTTGTTTACATAAAACCAGCAAAAGAATGGATTTGTCCTACTCTTAATAACAGCATCAACACCTTCTTTTTGTTTAATATATTAGCTGTTTTGCCTTAGTTATTGAATCACGCCGACGTAA
Source organism: Pandion haliaetus (assembly GCA_013401275.1). Classification (NCBI taxonomy): domain Eukaryota; kingdom Metazoa; phylum Chordata; class Aves; order Accipitriformes; family Pandionidae; genus Pandion; species Pandion haliaetus. The sequence continues at coordinate 55,383 of VYZV01020052.1, read as the reverse complement.
TTATCAACCTTATCACATGAATGCATCTCACTTCCATAAATTCGCTCCTCCAGTAAGTAGTATTTCAAGAGCTGTAATACAGCACAAGAGAACAAAAAACTGGCAACACTAGGGGAAGCACCTCTTTTTCTGGCAGAAAGTCTTGTAGGATGGCACAGGCAAGTCAGGTCAGAAAATTTTCCTTTGCTATAGTCCTAACTCTGTGTTCCCACCATTTCAGTGGGAAAGTCCATGACTTCCTTCCAATTCAAAAAGGTCAAGAAAAGACCAAGAGAAAGCATCTGCTATGAATAGGAATAATTTTCTTTAAAGAATCAGACTTACGATGGAAGAGAAAAATATTTTTTGGGAATCCAGGTTAAATAACGACCAAGCGTGTTTCATTCCATACTCATAAAATCTCTTTACAGTCACATTTCTGCGCTGTAAGCTTCAAAATTCTGTCTGTAGCGTACATCCCACCACCTATCATAGCAAAAATGTGCAAGAAACCATTTAGAGATAATATATATTTCTTTTTTTTTGTCTTCCAAGTCTTTCATACTGTCTCCTACCAAACGAGCCTTCCATTTTCACATAACTTGTTCACCTCTAGGAGGATGAAGGAAATTTCATCCTTATAATCCATTCACTCCTCTGCTTCAGCAACTAGCGAAAGTGCCACTGGTAGCACTTAACACATACATTGATGATTAGATCGAGTCCATCACTTAATTTTCTACTGACCACTGAATGGGAAGCTACCTCCTTAAAACAAATTCTTTCTCTTTGAATAACCTGCGACAGTTGTGGACTGAAAAATAAAATTAAAATGGATGGCTGAGCACTGATTGCTTAACTCCCTGCTTTGTGGAGTCTTCCCAAATAGCAAAAATGCCAAGTAAAAACCTAAAATGTCTGCCTAGAGTATCGTAGCCTTGCTGAAAAGCAATGTTCTTTAATTCTAAGGTTCTTCTGTTAATTCTTCAGTGCTGCACTAAGTGCTGCATGTAAAAACTATACAGTCTAAAAGGCAGAAAAAAAGATACAAGGTCTCGGGTAACATCCCAAGGGAGCTGATTATACATACATTTCAGAATGCAGTATTGTCTTGCCCTAGATGACTTTCAGTTTTTCACTTAAATACTTTCCTAAAAATTGTTCCATGAAGGCTTCTACAAATAGCCCATCCAGGACCAAGAAGTCAGGCAGTGCTGTGTGAGTACACCTTCAACCATGGTGTCCAAACCCTACAGTTTGTGTACACCCAACGTTCAAGTCAGTGAGGTAAAGAACTCCGCTTCTCTTCTGCCAGCATAATTCGGAATGTGCAGGTGACAAGCAGTTGACAGCAAATATAACCAAACTACTCTGCTTCTAGTAAGGAGCCCTAAGAAAAGAACTTGACTAATGGAAAAGGAAATTAAGATGACAAAAATCAGCAGCAGTTTCAAAATGGGCCCACTGTAAATGTACAGGTCCATCTCAGAATCCATTTTACTAACACACAAGAATGCAGAATTAAAGGAGGGGATGTCCAGCATTCCTGAGTCAAACTCCCCACTACTACACAGAATCAAACGTTGATGTTCTTTTCTGGATTTATTAAACTTTATTTCAAAAGAAATTTAAACTTGTTTCTTGAAACTGCTCCAGAGTATCGGTGGTCTGATAATTAGAACTCTTCCTGTAACTTCCAGCAAACTGTGCTCATTATCCCCCTTATACGCATTTGTTTTGCTCATTTACTCTAATCTTGAGCTCACATAATTATCTTCCTCCCCTATATAAAAACTGTGTAATTGTCACCTTTGTGTCTTTCTGTTAAGCCTCTCTATTCCTCTTCCCATCCACATGGTCCTTTTCTGCATCTGTTCCATCCATCTGTTTGAACCCATTTATCTGAATGTGGGTGACAGTTGGACTCCAGATAAGGTCTCACTAATGCCATATACTTTGACATCAATATTTTCTATACATACAGGAAATCCTTCCCCTAATACTTTCTAGGGCACCATCTTTTTTTTATTTTCTCAGCCACATCACATAGCAGTAGGCTATCGTTCTGCTGCTGACTACTACACTGACTACCGATTCACCGCTAAAATGATGAGCTCTTCTAGAATAAATTGTGATTAGCTTCTATATGCATCACTAAATCTCATCTAATTCTATTAATCTCAGTTTTGATTCATCTTCTTGGTACATGGATATTCCAATCCTCCTCTCTATCAACACAGTCCACCAGTTTTGTGTCGCAAGGTTTTATCACCCCAGTTTTACTTTTTCACTAGCGTCACTAAGGAAAAAAATTAAATAATTTCCAGTATAGTCTTTGAAAAATCCAGTTCGCAGCCTCCTTTCCATCAGTACATTCTCTTGCCACCTATTAGCTGCCAGTGTATTCCCAAGTCAACTTACAATGTAATTAATCCAAATTTTCTCCATTTTACGTATTTTCCTCACATGGTACCATATCAAATGCTTTCCTGACAACGAAACATATTAGATCTACTGTATTTCCTCCATCTAGAAAATCCTAGCATAAGGTAACAAGTTTGTCTGGTACAGTCTGTTTTTGCTAAAACTTGTTGCATTTCACCCCACCATTCATTTTTCTCTGTGTCTTTTATTTTGCCCTTCACTGTTCTACAGCTAAGTCCTACTATGGCTATCAGATCAGATCATCTATATCACAACTCTTGTCTTTCCATTGGGCACCCTCAACTATTTGGCCCCCTTCGCATGTAGCTGCCACTGCTTATCTAGTATTTACAGTTAGAATGTACGTTTTTGGAAAGGGGCTATGTTGTATTTATTGTGCTAATGCACTTCCATTGCTACTGAAATAAGAAAACAGAATCCAGTAAAATTAATTTCCTATTGAGAAACTAGAAAAGCAATGGTTCTTTTCAGATAGGAATAGTGAGCCATACCCTAGTAAGTTTAAAACGTTAGAACACATTATTCGAATCTTCTTTGTCTTGAACTTTTATTTTGTTCTGGACTTGCTGATTTTGTATCTCAAGTCATCTTCAACAGCTTAACTCTGCAAGTCCAAACCACCAGAGGTTATAAAGCAGGCACTTAAGACACTTACGCCTTTTTTCTGTCTACCCAATAATTTCTTTTATAAGCAAAACAACTTTTTTACCTCCACTAGAATAATACTTCCCCCCCCAATCTCCCCCCCATTTCATTTTTTTCCTATCTTTCTTCCAAGAATTACACCCATCTGCGTATACTTTATGGACTGTATTTCAGGTGATGATCATTGGCAAAATCTGGTGTTCTTTCTGACACAAATACCAAAATGTTTGTCGAGCTCCCCACATACCCCCTCTCTCAGAACTGAACTGTCATGTGCAATAGAAAACGAACCTATTACAGCATGCTTCCCTTTTTTGTTTGATCTCAACAGTGTTATTTTCTTTGCATGTCTTCATTTATTAGTTACCAAATAAGTGATGTTTCCTTCTGCATTTCAAGCGGATTACTATTACCAAGAAAAAGAAACTACCTAACAAGAACCTTTCCCGTTCCATTCCCATGAGAAGTTTAAGCATGCTCAGCCCCAAGTTCAGCTAACTGCTCATGCATGGCACCACTGCCTTTCAGGATTTGCCTTCAAAAAGTAAGGAGAGGAAAAAAAAACCCAAAACAAACAACAAACGAGATTTACCAAATTCAATTCAGACCGATTTATTTCACATCCTATTATCTGTCATTCCTTTCGTACATAAAAGAAGCTATCTCCAGCTAATTAAAAAATTCCTTTAAAATGTCAGAACGTTTAACAAGAAGCCGATTTTGCACTTTAGGCCCACTAATAGCATAAACTAAATTAACATGTAGCATTTCTCCTCCTTTTTCTTCCCTCCCTGCTTTGTCCCCAGCGAAAATACCTTGCTATCAGGTAGACCAAGTAGTCCCGTTTGCTCCCCGCGTCTGTCCCTCCGTAACTTCAACACACTTCAGCACCTTCGCGCACCCGAATCCCTCCCTTCCACGTGAAAAAACCCAAAACCCACGACAAGCACACTTGTAGACAAAAACCCGAGACCCCCTCCCGCCGCCTACAAGCGTTTGCTACCCGAGCAAGCAGACTCCCGGAGGAGGCCGCGGCCCTTCGTTCTGATGCACAGCTCGCCAGAAAGTGGAAGCAAAACTCCCGGCACACCGAGCCCGGCCGCCAGCGCCTCGGCCGGGGCCGGGGCCCCCAGCAGCCACAGGAGCGGCAACCAGGCAAAGGAGCCGCCTGGGTCGCTTCAAAACAAAAGCAAACTCCGGCTTGGGAGGAAGAGGCTTTGGGGCGAGCCCGCGGGGAGGCCCTGCCGGGCCGGTGCCCCGCGGCACGGTGCCGCGGCGGAGGGAGGGAGGGAGGCCGCCCGCCGGGCC
>VYZV01020052.1:4794-50413 GCA_013401275.1 Pandion haliaetus | reverse complement strand
CCGCTGCCGCTGTGGCAGGTTTCTGTACTCCTGCAGCGTGGCTTCTGGTCCCAGCTACTGCTGTTTGGTACTGGTGGCGGTGGGCTTGGTTGCCCGCTCCCTGGCAGTTCATAAAAAGCAGGTGCAATACCTCCTCCCAACTGTTTGGGGTTTGGGTTTGTGGTTTGGTTCTTTTTTGTTATTATTTTTGTTTCAAAAGACAAATTGTAAGAAGTAAATTAACTCAAAAATAGCTTTACAAACCCCAGAAAACTTTGGGACAAAGTTACCAGGAAACGCTGCAGTGAAAGTAATGTGGAAACTCAGTCACGCTAGCATGTTTTGCCCTCCTTCCCCTATACTCTTCATATAGGTGCTCAGTGTACGCACGACTAACACACACAGCCCTTTGTCAGCTCCCCTCTTAAAATAAGTAGCCACCGATGCGCATACAACTAACCCGCTGCACGCTAAAGAACAACCCGGAGAGTCAGAATCCATTTTTGAAGGCAGGGAGGGACGGGGGCAGATAGCACAAGTTGATGCAGAAGCAGCACCTCAGAGTAAAATCCACTGGGTCTCACCCGACCCCCCTCTACAGCTCAGCGTCTGCGCCCCGAGCCGCAGAGCTCGTCCCCTACACGTCTGTTTTATTGGTGATATTTTTTATGAAAGCCTTGTGCAGCAACTACAAGTCAAATGGCTCTAATTTGTAGTGCTACAAACTGTAACATGCTCAGACGTGTAACTGCCTGACAGACTACACAGAAATCTGGCTTATGCTCCAACCTCTGAAACAAATGCAAATACCCAGAAACATTCTGCTATTTCTCCAAAATTAAAATGCAAGTAAAACAAACCTACTGCAAGATTTTTTCATACAAATACTTCTTTTTAAAAAATAAACCACTAAAAATTTATTATTTATTTCAGACCATAAACAACACAGAGGAAAGAAACAGATACACGTTTTCCTTTCTTTAAAAAAAAAAAAAGTATCGATAAGAGAAGCACATACATAGCTCTTTATTTTAGGTTTATTTTTTAATACCTTGTCCCTTAAATCAGCCTACAAGCCAATAGCTTTATCTAGAGAAAACACAATTGGAAAGCCTTTTTATGTTGTACTGTTTTTCAGACACTTACAGGAGGTTTTTAAAGACAATTCACAGCCACGCTATTCCAAACGGCACAAATACAATTATTTAGGATTTATTCCTCACTGTGGCAATTTTTACTTTGGTATATTTTTCAAAATTTCCTGGGAAAACACCATCAATTCCCATCTAGCTTAGCGCACCTACACCGTGACCTCTTTCTCTACATTTTCTCTTTACAAATCAACCACAAACATCTTAGAAGTATTTTACATTTATATAACAAAGTCTCAAAAAGGACAATACCACAAGAGAAATACTCAAAAACAAACTGAAGGTGTAAATGACCTCCTCCCATGTTCCAGACGTACCTACAAAATCCCTGCTCACTGGTACAGGATTATACATTCCATTATGAGTTCTGCCTTTTTATATTTTGTACTATTTTAACACCCCAAATTTATAGATTTTTAAAATTGGCATGTTAAAAGGGCTTTATTTAAGGATTTCAATGAAAATAGTGTTATGTTTTGTCATATTACCATAATCCTTCTTTTTAAATCACTTAGAATTTCAGTATAACCTAATTAAGTAATTTTAAGTAAGTCTTAACCCAAATACATAGATCTAATAAAAATATATTTTGCAAACAGGGAAAATGGACTTCTAAAATGGATTCCTCAGGTATGAACAAAGATGCTGAAACATTTTCTCCCCAGAAACTTTGAGATCTGAACTGTTTCACAGCACTTAGATTTAAAAACCAAAATACTTGTAAGTAAACAAATTTCACCAAATATCAAGCATAACGTTTCATTCCAATTGTATTTGTTTATTCCTTTTATATTTAACAGAAATCTTTCAATTTTCCTTGCCAAAAAGGAGGGAGACTAGGGGAAGAAAAATACTGCAAAATCCTAACTAAATATCTTCACGAGTTGTTTATTTCAAAGCTCTTCTAATAGCAGTTTATACCGGTTTTAGATACTGTATATTATTTTGCCAGTGGAAATATTACTATTTAGATTTTTGCCTTTTAAAAGGCTACAGAACAACATTATAGATTTTACAGACTTCTAACCATTTTTAATCACTCTCTTTTTTAAATGCTACAAACATCCCATTTGGTAAATGAAATTTACATTTCTCTCCTGTCCAAATTATCAGAGTTGAATAAACAATTCAAAACAGAAAGAACAAGTGATGTACCGTAATACAGCAGCAAGTCCAACACTTTAACACAGCTCCTCTCTCTATTGGTGTATAATAAGCTTACACAAAGTATAAAATATCTCGGAAATATAGCCTCTACCCTGATCAGAAAATTTTACTTATTGACTAATTTGACCTCAAGGAACTGCATTTTCTCAAAAAGCATCCTATCTATAGCTTTATGCCATTTACTGACTCTTGCTTAATTAACCAGCATGCTTTAAAAACAAGTATCACTCCTTCAACTTAATCAAAACAGACTATTTTTAATTGCTACCACATCAAATATATTTGTCAATACAATAAAGCCACGTTCAATTAGAAAGAACTAATTTTTTTAGCCCCGTCTTTGACCAACCACAAATTACAGCATCCACTTCCAATTTATTTGCTATTCTAATACGAGGTGAACTGAAACACACGCCACAGCTCACAAATACATTTATCTTTCTATAACATCCTACCATTTGCATCTTTTCATGGGAAAATCCAGTGTGCCACTGTCAGCACTGCTCTTCTCCTGCAACCAACCCGACTTCAGAAGGACTTGCCATTAACTTCCCTCCCTCACAACACTTTGCCTCCTCACCTCTCTCAAAATAAACCAAAAATATTTGGGTTTGTCTGAAATGTCAATAAACTCCCAAACCGAAAAGGCCAAAAGGTCAGGTATTATTTAACCCGAACGGAAAAGTTATTTTCTCTCTATGTCGAAAGCCATCAGTAACAGCACGTTACCTGAGAGGTGATGCTCGCTTCCCTTGGACGGCCGTCCTTCTGTCCGGAACAGACAGGGGCTGTGCTGCGCTCCCTATAACATAAGAGACAATAGATTAAAATTATTACATGCTTAGACCCATTTCTGCACATTCAAATTAACTGGCCCTCACAAGGCTTTGCATCCCTTGGTCTGAAAAGCACTTTAAAAACTCCTATTACATTCTAATTAGAGCCCTCAAAATTGTTTTTGAGAAGTCAGGTACACATGTCAAAAATCAGCTCTGTACTTGGTCAGTCGAAGTACCAGATGCTCCAGACCTGGTTTTCAATTCTTAGAGGCCTATATACTGCTGCATGCTCCGTCTCATTAGCAACATTTAATCTGCAAATGGCATGATCTTATATTAAAAGAGTAAAAAAAAATTATTTTACATATATTGAAATCTAATTTTTTTTTAAAAGCCATTTACATGAGGGACAGAGTCTTGAGAGATTCCTTCCCACAGCAACTTTTCCCTCCCCTATTTTAAAAGCTGAATGCCTTCTCGGATAAATATGGTGTTTGCTTTACCCGTTTTTCTGTGATTTGTGTTATTGTGTACTTATTTGTGATGCTGCAGAAGGCCTGTAGTTTTGAGACTTCTATCTCCTCCCTTCACCTGCGAGGAAGATACCAGCTAAAATCACTGTCTATACACCATTTTTATGCCCTTTTTCCCTCTACGCTTTTTCAAACAAATGTGAGAGGAAAAAAAGTGAAGATAATGAGTACAAATTCACGGTGTACTACATTTCCAAAAAAACCCTTGTTTCAGTTTGTCATTTAATAAGCATTATCAATGTAAGTCATGGTCAGAAAGCCTCAGCACTGTGGAGTGTAGTATTTATGACTAAACTGCCTTTCCCCCCAGCCCAAAGAAAAAAAAAAGGATCTGCCTGTGTTGAAATCTTTTCTTCCATCTTTTACCCTTCTCCTTCCACATATTTTACCCTCCTCATACTGCTTAGAACCTAGCGGACTGTGGCCACACATGTATTTTTCCACCTAATTTCCTAGACATTGACAAATGTGAACCAAGGAAGAATTTTGCACAATGTTAACTTATCTAAACCATTTCTTTCCTCCATTCTCTCTTTTTCTCCATGGCACCCTATGGGTTTTTTTACCCTCTGCTGTTCCTTTGTTTGTTCTTTGCCCACTTTTCTGTACATTTGTCTCCTGCTGATCCTATTAGACCGGGCAGGAAGAACTGAATGTCTCTCTCTCCCATTTGCTACACAGTCTCTCATTTTTAAGTGTTTTACAGATTAAACACTTTCTACCATCATTTTCATATATTTTTAAAGATACTTTTTTTTTCTCCTTCTCTAGGAACTTGCTGATTACAGTCACCCATACTTTTGCAAAGCAAGATGAGCCCTGTCCTGCTCCTGTACATGCTCCTGTCAGCATACTAAGTGTAAATGACTTGCAAGCCTGTGATGCAAAGCATGAAAAAGGAAAAGGGGGTAACATGTAGAGATGCCCCTTAACATCATAAAGAAAAAAATAGACATTTTTAACTGATTCTGCCTTCTTAAAGAGGTACCGTCAAGAGAAAACACTTATCTTGGGGGAAATCTTTATCTAGATCACTAGCAACACTTTTCTACACTAATAACAGTAAAGAAAATTTTAAAATTCAAATTTACTGTTCAGCATCACCTGTTTAGGATTTACTTTTCTGCATTTCACTCAGTCTGGGGAGTGAAAGTTGCCTGTTAGTTTCACTTTTGTTCTCAGCCAGTTTCACTTTCATGCACTGGCAGAATCTTTTATATTTTCGGTTCAGCTATGTTAAAGAAGACATTTACATTTTTAAACAATCCTCATTACACTTATAATACGAACAAGTCATGTCCATCTCTTTCCCAGGACACTAAGAAAAATAATTTGGGGGCCTAAATGTACTGGGCAGCATCCTTCTAAAGGAGCAGCTTTCACCTGTCTCATGTTAAGTTGTGGTCTGCTCCTTCTTTCCCTGAAATCAGTAAGAAATGTGCCATTAACTTTACTGGCAGCAGGATCAGACCTCTGGGTCTGTAATCTGCCAGAAAAGAATACCATATGCAGACCAATATATTCCTTGTAACATGCAATGCTTGCCTTCAATTATTTTCCTATGCAAACTCAAGGGAAAAAAACAGCCCCTGCATTTACCTTTCCATATGTTTTTAAATTAGTGATAAATAACCTTCTTGACATAGGCCATAGGAAATTAGAGGGCATCTATCCACTTTGGTTTGCATGGGGAGGGAAACACTGTATCTCCCTGCTACCAAGTGCAAATTACGATTTCTCCCCCTTGAGCCCAGCACAAGCTGGATGAAACACTCCCACCCCTACAGAACTGTTACTGTCTTGCACCGGGACCTTGTTTAATCAAAGTTTCCAAAGCATATACTTGCGTAACCCTCTTTTTTTTTTTTTCCAGGATAAACCAAAACGCTTTCAGAAACTAGAACTATCAGCAACAGAAAAAAAAAATGGCTTCCATTTACATTTTCAAAACCTGTATCCTCCCTTCTATACTACCTTCTCCCCTCTATGGCAGAGACTCCAAAACGCAGCCGTGAACTCACATGTATGTGTGAGCAGGCACATATACATACAATGAAATCTTCCTCTAGCTACCAAAGCACTGCAGTTTCTGTCTTTGTAGACGTAAGGGTTTCTGAGACATTGAAACTTAATGGAAAGACTTAAGGGTTTACAGGGGCCGTGCAGCATTCACTTTTTCAACTTCTTTCCTAGAAATTCCTTGTCCCGCAAGCACACGCAGAAACTGCCACTAGCTGCTTACAGAAATGGCTGTCCTGTTTACACGCCAAAAGTTGAATCTTAAAAGCTTACATATGCAACCCCTGTGAGAATACTTAGATCTCAGTTTGATTTACCCTACTGCTTTATTTCACCATATGAAACGTGAATAAAAACAGGGAATTGAATTGTGAACATGCACCCATCTGCTTCACGGACACACACTTCTCTATCCGAGCAGACTGTGGTACTATATATTTGACTTCTATTACCACATCATGCATCTAGACACGAGCAGCTTCCACAGCACCACGTAGCACATGTTCCCGTTTTCTCTTTTCCTAGATGCCACTACACAGGAGTAACCACTCTCTCAAAGAATCTCTCTCCGCCTTCCTTCTCAACCTCCACCTCTCCTCTCCCTTCCCCAGAGGACATCTTTTGTGTTTCCAAGGCCAGTTCAACATGAGACTTACACACCTACTTAATTTCGAGCATGCAAATACACCCCCTGTGTTCAGTGGGGTTATTCACTCACCTAGGTCAACCGCACCTTGAAGTGCTTCAGTGCCATACAAAGACAGACCGCTAATCACCTGGGTCACAGAAAACTCTGTTTACCGGAAAGCGTGATCACAACGCTGACTGACACAGCCTCACAACATGCTACCTCTATGTCCCAGTGCAGCCACATTCCTCATAAGTGCCGAAATTCACTCTTTCATAACTGCAACGTCTAAGACTTGCTTGTTCCTAATTTCCTAATTTGCAACAGAGCTGCTGATATGGTGTTTTGGTGGGAGCTAGCTACCACACAGATTTTGCAACAGGCTTTCACCCAGGGCTGCATCTCCCCCAGTGATAAAGCATCCCAGGAGGAAGACTTTGCTACCGCTAGCTTTCACTGCATTAGCTTTTGGGGCAAAGACCCTGGATTGTATCAATTTCTTTAAGATATGACAAAGGTTAACTTCAGCAGACACTCGTGAAATCTGTAAATATCCATCAATTAACACTGGTGGATCATTACCAGCGAGAAAAATAATTACAGGGAAGTACAATGGCCTGTTTCAAAATGGTTCCTTTAATGGACACGTTTCATAACTTAGGCTGGCTTTTAAATGCTGCTCTTGGTGCACTTGCAGAAATGACTGCCTTTTGGAGCGTTCTCCCCTGTATTTTCCCTGGCTTTTATATAAATATTTACTATACATTTTTGTATTACTTAAACTAACCAGGCAATTTTAGCTGTGTGATTGTTCTTTATCTTTTGTCTTCCGATATTAAGGATATTAAGGCCTCACAGCAAGTATTATCAACGAACCCTTTGAGATATTATGAGTGTGGCAGAGAGGCAGAAGACAGTGACATGGGAAAGACAATGGAAAGAGGGTTGGTGTTCTTTCAAAGATACTTAATGTTACACTAATTCCTGAAGTGCAAAGAAGGGAACTGCCCGTGAGGTGCCCTGCCTCGCCACGCCAGCAGTCTTGAAGAGCTCCGCAGTCTCTCCTTGGGATTCCTAATGGTCTGCAGCCCTCTCCTGACAGGTCCTGCTGCAGCGCAAGAGGTTACCACAGGGGCTGCCTGCTCCTCTCTCCTTTTCCCATCTGGAAACAATGAGCAGAGCAACTATTAACAAATACTCATTGATGTATTTGTTTTGGAAGGTATTAGGCGTAACCCCTGGTGCTATCTAATAGTCACCTTATTAACAATAATTGTAGCGGAGAGTAACGGTCATGACAGGCAGGTTAAACTGAGGAACAGAGATGTGAACGGGTCGAATAGTGTCTGTGACAGGTGTAGAGAGCACAGCCTAGGATCACTGACTTTTCCCCTCTTTTTCACTCTTAGTTCGGTCTCAAACACACCAGACCGTAGCTGTCTGTACTTTTTCCTGATCCTTTAAGCAGTGCCCTGATCCTAACTCAATGGGGCATTCACACGGGAGAGACCAAGACGAGCACAGCAATAGCCAGGCTAGCTGCTGGGGATGGGGATCCGTGGAGAGCCTCCCAGTCACGTTGAGGACCCCTGATCGTGCCTGTGAGCCAACGGCATTTCACTGTTTGCACGAGGGGGCTGACAGAGATACAGTGAATATTACAACACAGGTATTATAAATGTCATCCAGCGCTATTTTAAGCAACCAAAGTAGCAGAACCCCATAGATTTCCAGTACAAACTTTTCCAACTTCTAACTAAAGACCAACTGATCAAGAGATCTAAAACAATATACACACAACACAGGGAAGAAAATACTTTCATTTTTTCCTTAAATTTGAGGCAAATATACCAACATGAAAATGTCTTTCTGTTGCCCATATCCCTTACCAAGAATAATTTCATTTGAAGAGGAACATGAGAGAAAGATAGCTGTAACTCAGATGATCATATGGACTTTGCACTGTCATGGAATTATGTAGGTCCTCTGCCACTATCAACAGACCTTCACTGAATCCAGGTTCAACAAACCTCGTTTCTGCCACCTTCTAAAACTGTGCTGCTAGGGAATTCATTGCTAGACGGGAACTTCACCTCTGCTAAAGAAGCATTTCTCGAACTATGGGTTGCAAAAGGATGTAACGGTATTCACAGCATTCAAGAAAACAAAGTTCGTCAGCAGTAGCTCAGTTTTTGACAGCAGGGGAGTGAGAAGTTCCTGCAAGTATCTACGGTAGCCACCAGGCTGCTAACTGCCTTGGCTTGCTGGCAGCAAGTCCAGTCTCCCTGGGAAAGTGAGTTTTCAGGCAGCAATTACAGAGTCCTAGTCTCTATCGTCAAAAAAGGGAGAAAGTCAAGACAGTAACAGGGAGAGAGGTGATTCAAAAGGAGGTCACAGATTCAGAAAGTTTGATAAATACTGCACTAATGGACATAATGACATTGCATATAGTAGATCGCAAAAAAGGAAGTACACATACCGCCTGCTAGCAGGAAAAGGAACCACACCACAGGTACCGAGCACTAGATCCCTATGAGATTAAAAAAAAACAAACACAAAACTTTTCCTAGTGACAGGCTGACTGATAAAAGATTTATCAGACTTGATCAATTAACAGCACTTCATTTAGTGACTACCTTTTTGTCATATATTCAGTATCTTTCTACACTCAAAAAGCAGGGCATGATCCTCATAGTCCAAAAGCATTAGTCCTCCTGAATGAGTTATTAGTGCAAGAATGGGAAGGAACTACACACCACTTGCCTCAGCTGGAAGAAGTGTTCTGCATGTCTAAAAATCCTGCAGACTCCGATTGTCTCAAAATGTATCATGACCTTGGTTCCTGTCATTCATTTTGGCTTGTAAGGAGACAGCTGATGAGCTTGCTCTATTTCCCCCTGCCTTTTTGAAGGGCTTCAGCTATGAAAACAACTTACTGCCAAGCAGCCCTTCCATTTTCTTGTGCTTAGACCAGTTTTGTATGTTCCCAAGGTCCTTCCCGAACTGTAGCTTGGGGAAGATGGTACACCATTTCTCCTACAGCAAATCTGACAATAATGTATTTTACTTATGTCTACCTTTTATTTGACATTGCAGGGCACCTAGGCAAATGGCATACATTCAACCCACCATATCAAATTAAACTGCTTGCAAAAGATAAAATACCCCTTATTTCTCCTGCTCTCTTACCAAGCTAGCATAATAAGTAACACCCTGGTCAAAAAAGGTTGACTAGAAATTTTTGCTTTGTATCATAATGAAGGTCAGAACATCCTCAGGAGGACCATCCGAAAACATACTATATCTAGTCCTCAAGAATGCATATTCATGGGTTGCAAACCAAGCTGTGTCCAACTAAACTTGGACATACGGTACAGACATCCCTTTCCTGGACACCAAGTCTAGCCATTCCCAAGCAGCAAAGCACACTTGTTAGCACTGAACAAGTGAGGGGCTTTGCAATAGTGCAGTGCTGAGCATGATGTAACAATTTAAATGGAATGAAACAAAATCCAATAGACTTCCGTAAAAAGAAAATGAAGCGTTCTGGTTTCAGAAATATTTTGGGTGTGACTGATCTCTTCCCACCAAAAGAAAAAAAAAAAGGTGCTTTGTAAAAATTACACCAATGGTCCTACAGATTTTTATGAAAAATGAGGCCCTGTCAGTCTTTCCCATGGATATTTCTTACTGTCCTGTATGATTTTGCAGCCCCTCAATATTAATGGTTGAACTTTTCATAGAAAGGTTTACATTATTTGTCTAAGTACTGTAGGACTTCCAGTCGTGTCACTAGCAGCCTAGTCTTCTCCAGCTGCCCAAACATCGTTAAAATAATCAGGAATCGGGCAAGGGCGTAGAAGAAAAAAATTTGGGCCTGGCATTTATCCACACATTGTCAATTAATTACAGACCTATCTGTAAATGTGGTTGTGAGCCCAAATACTTATTTCTGATCAAAGCAGCATGAAGTGGCCACTTCATATAGGTTAAGGTAAGATATTTCTGCTCAGGTTTTGTGTCTCTCACAATAGTGGTAGTGAAGCTGGTCTTACTGTGTTTTGTGAAGGGACCCAGCTAGCTGCCAGAACATAAAGCCAAACAAAAGAGAAGGTTCAAGCAGATTAATTCAAACTTCACTCTGTTACTCTTCTCAAATAAAAAAACCACTAAGGGGAGAACACTGCTAATTGACACAACCTAGCTAAGATTTTTTTCCCCTTTTGAACCTTCAGAGCTTATATACCACTTAGATACCACACAGTTGAAGAGTATGACCCATACTGCACTACTGGTGTGAATCAGTGAACTCTGAAATTCCAGAGAATGACCTTCATATACGGGAAAAATTCTTAATTTTAATTAAATTTGGAAAATGAGGCACATTTGGAGCCCCCAAGGATGGCAAGTGAATCTAGCAGCATCTACCTGCTTTTTTAGCAGTTGTTAGTTTAAGGCAGCCATTAATACCTTCTAGCTTCCTGTTACTTTCTGTCTCATATGGGTAAGGAATAAATGCACCAGCAGCTAGGTGACTTATAATCTATTTTACATGGGGTCCATTCTACATAACAGTAGTTTTTCTTTGGAAAAAAACCAGTAGCTCTCTATTCCTAAAGCTTCAGTTTCATTTAAGCAAGCAGACAGAATAATCACAAAGTCCAACCCATAAATACAGAATACCGTACACAGAAATATTCTGATAAACACAATCCGATTAAAACCAACTGCACTGTGTGCTAGAATGTAGCCAAATAATTTTTAAAAAAACAGGCCTGACCCAAAATTTCTGGAGGACTGAGCAGATGCAGTGGGGTACCACAGACCTGGAACGGTCCCCATCCCAGAGCTGGGCAGCTCCGGGGGTAGGCAGGCCTGTCTCCCAGCTACGAAGCTTAGCCGATACCTCCAACTCATCCGCATCCCAACTCCAAACTCCATTTCAGTGTGGAGCCAGGCTGCAGTACAGCTAGTCACTGCTATCACACGAGCCCGATGATCACTGACAAGCTTTTGGCTGGATTTATATAGATCAGACAGTCTATATAATTTCACATCTTCACACCTATGATTTTACATGAATTGAAATTTTATATCTTCAGTTCAGCAATTTACAAAGAAGTTTGGTGTTAACCCACTTAAATCTCAATATCCTTGTATTCTGACTGCTTTCCTTTCGCTTCCCATTAGATGCCCTCATGCACATAGTGCCATCTCATCTTATATCCCTGTGCCATGGAATACAGATTTGCTGCATTATTATAACGGAACAGTGGTGAACATGATTTGAATGGTTGCTTTAAGTCTTAAAAGCATGAGGCCTGGTTGTTTAAACAGCATTCTATACCCTAAGTATAATGACCATTAAAACTAAGAGTTAGTAACTAAAACCACAATTTGCAACCTCTGATAAACATTGAAGCCAATTAAATGGATTTGTTTTTCAGTGAAATAAATTTAATTAATGGTATATTTTAGTTTAAAAAATGCATACTAGTAGCAGCATGTCATTATTAACCCATGAATTTGTCTGATAGAAACACAGGATTTGATGAGAGTTGGGGTATTCTACTAACCTGAGTCCTACTTTTCCCCTCTCCCAAATTAACCACCCAGAAAAAGGGGAAGGGAAAACTTAAAAGTTAATTAAAGCTATATTAATTAATTCTCATCCTGACAGGATGGATTTTTAGAGACCAGAGGGTCTTCTTGTTTGAAATACATTAACAATGAAAAGTGTGGCAAAAGTACTAGTATTAGTAAATAGAATAGAATAGAAATCTAGATAGCTGCAGTAGAAAAAATATTAAAATTTGAACCTCTAATATAGATATTCCTCTGATTATAAAATTACAGCCACAAATGGGGATACTGCATTCCAAATTCTACAGTATCTGCCTTGCCTAATCTTATACTATCATCAGTAGGAGTTTTGACTGCAGGACTTTGTCTTATACTTATGGTGTCCTACGGAAGAAATTCCTATCAAATTACATACTAATGGTTTACTGCAATAATAATTTATAGCTGAATATTCATCATTGGGAATTTTAAAATTAATGTGTTACAATGAACCATCTTCCACATCTGCCTTATTTTAATGTGAAATATAAAAATCTTGGAAAACTTTTCTGGGGACTTAAAACAAACTGGCAATATGTTTGACCCTTTCAGCAACTTTGGCATTACTTCTAGAGGGCAAAAAGAATACATAATTTCTGTGACAGAAGAACAAAACATTTTCAAAAAAAGTAACAGAGGTATGCATTTGTGAATTTATTCTGGAGAATTTACTATTCACTTCTAAAACTGTTCATTAATAAATAAAGAATGAAGTATATTACTAATACATCAGTTCTGTTTTCCATATTGGGCTTACACTATGGCTTACAGAGCTCACTTTCTAATTAATGAAATATTTAATAACATAATCATATTTAAGCTTATTCATATGTCTTTTAAAAGCACATGATTTCATTGAAGCACATACAATTCGCAAACTCAAATTTAGGGTAGTATTTCAGTGGAAACCTTAGTCTAAGAAGTTGGATTTTGTTCCTGACATTTATATTTATGTGCTGCCACTACAGTGAGCCGACTCTGAGCCCGCTCCCGCTTCAGATCATACTGTACCTGCCTTCCATTTAGTTTGTAAAGTCTAGCTTATTGTACTGATTATAGCACTGATATGGCCATAAACAGATCTCCATTGATTTAAAAGTTACGTGGAAATAATTCTTTTCCTTGAAAAAAATCACTTCTGTGGTGTTCATGTCTCCATCAATCAGATATATGCAGTTATTCTTTTCTAAGGTAAACATTTAGGTTTATTTAGTACATGAAAACATCTTTTCTTTCATGTAGTTTCAATTAAATTTAAGGAGCTGACCAGCCTTTTGAAAAGCTAAGATCTGTGGTAGAACTCTCATCATGAGTTTTAATGGCTTGCTTTGAATTTGAATACATTACCAAAGTGAGAAAGCTGTTTTCCCCTCTTAAAAAAAATGCAGCACATATTTAAAAACATTTTTATTCAAATATGGGGGGCTTTTTTGTTTGCTTTTGTTCTTTTAAACTCCTTCCCTTACTTTAGGACTTTAAAACTTCAGTTGCATAAAGTTACTTGTACAAAATTGCTGTGTAGCTCCTTCTGTCAGTAATTTTTTTTTATGTCAAAACAAAATCAGTATTTATTCTTTATTATAAATTTCAAAAACAACAGAGATATCGGTTCATTCTTCTGGAAGCCATAAAAGGAAAAAACTCCAAGAACATTAAGGAAAAACTTAAAAGATAGCTTCCAGACATATGATCAATATGGGACTGTTGACATATATTAATTATTACAAATGCTTTTATTTGGATAAAACTTCCTGTAGAATATTTATATAGCTCATTGTTCTATTAAATAAGTCTCAGTTAAACTTACAAACAAGTATGATTAAACCGACTGAGCAGACAGGGTTACATGAGATATGAACTATCTATAAATAGAAATCTTTTATTGTAAGAAGATTTATTAATAACCTATACCTAATAGGCAAAAATATATCAAACCACATTTAAAGGTTTAAAAACATTTTTAAGGTTTTTAAGGAAGATTTGAAACAGATTTTTTAAATCTCTATTTATTTTCACTGCTAACTGCTTAAAAGCCTTAAGAAAGAACAAACCCCCCACTAAGATTCAACAATGCAAATTAATGTTCCTAATAATTGTAACTGTATCTACATCCACATGTTTTGTTAATTATTATGTACAGTATTCAATTTGAAAAGGGGCTGTATTCCAGCTGCAGTCAATTATAAGTAAGATAATATTATAACTTTCAAAAAGCTTCTTACATAAATTAACTTTTAAAAACTGTTCAAATAATTTTCTATTAGTAATTTCAAAGTCAAAAATCTGCTTCAAGAGAATGAGCATTTGTGAATTATGATCGAATTTACTGACCTTTTTTTTTCTGCTTCTCTGTAGAAAAGTCAATAGCAATTTTTGCAAAAGAAGAAAAAACATAACTTTTTAATAGAAATATATTCAGTAAGGATGAGTAATGACTCTAATATTTTAGTCTTTAAGTCATATGAATTAGTATGAACTATAGGAATCCATAGGATAGAAATGAACCCCAAACTGACTTCTGTTTATTGTTTGCCCTTATCAAAGTATTTTCTCTTTGTACAAATTGTAAGTTTTAATCCTACCAATCATCCCTCTTCGAAGGTTGTCTCTGCCTGCTATTTAAACAATGTATTTAATAAACTACAAATTTAAACTTACAAATACAAATAGATTTTTTTAATGTCTGAAAGACCAAATTTGTATATTTTATTAAAAGAAGTTCTTTCTTGATGCAAAGATCTCTCTGCTTTACTTTCTACTGCTAACATTAAAATGTCAATACTTAAGTAACTAAGTTTTAGATTCAGCAGCTAGTTCTAATTGTTCTAATTGCCAAAACATATTTCTGCCTTTATTCTGCAAGGGCAGGGCATTATTTGTTTTGGATCCCATATATGTTAATGGAGAATGTAAAACATCTAAGTCCTACAAACCACTGAAAAACAGTAGATAAATACGACTGAATTCTTTTTATCAAATTATCAGCTGATAGGCTAATAATAGCAACCACCTAAAAGCCTTTTTTATGGTATTTGCTACTCCTATTTGCTTAGATTTTAATCTAAAATTGTTTCTTACTTTGATTTTAAGGAAACAGTGAAGTTTTATTCTATAGCAGAATACTGAAGAGTTAATAAAGACTATTTAAAAAGCTGACATGAAATTCAGCTCCCTTTGAAGCCAAAGGGAATTTTACCACCGATCTCAGGAGAGCAGGATCAGTCCACAGGAATTAAAAATCCAACAGTCTCCTAAATTGTACCATATGAATTTGGTAACAATTAGGGATGCTTACTCTTTGGACATATTTGATAATTTAAACCTTTTTTATTACTGTTAGGAAATAAATCCAGCAAAAGCAAAAAAAATATTTAGCTGGTATTTTGGCTAAAGTATAGAGTATTCCCACTCCATCTTCTGCCTTTGTATATTAAGGTGCAAAACACCCCACCTTTGCTCTAAACATATTTCACAAATACTTGTATTTACATCTATATTAGATAACTGATCTTACTTTGTTTTATATTTAGCTGCATACTGTGTAGTACTTTGGCTATTATGAGTCTAACTTCCCAGAATATAATATAAGAAAATATCTTCCCTGAAAATGATTTTTCAACTGGATGCCATTTAGTATAAATATTCAGTTAAAAAAAGCTGCCCACTAAAATTATCTGGCTGATGGCTGTAGTGCTATAGTGTTTTCCCTAAATTTTATTCTATTCTAATTTTTAAATTCCTCCAAGTCTGAATTCTAGATAATTAAGAGAATCTGTCTCTGTATGTCAATCTTTCACAATATGTAATATATACAAACAAAGGCTATATAAAGCTCAACTTCCCCCCCCTCCCCCCTTTTTTTTTGCCCAGACAAAAGTAATTCCAGGCAGTACATTTAAAGGCAGTAAGTATTTTGCTGAAGTTAACTATGGAGGTCAAAAGACCTGTATGAAATTTCTCTTAATATCAAAAATATGTTTTTTATGATTATGTGAAAATGATGTTTGTGGTAGACAGCATGTTATCAACGCAGCTTTGAAAGCTTATATAGTTACCTTTTCTGAATGTTCTGGCTACTTCTGGTTGCCCCTCATCTGGAAGAAAAAGCTGGTTTCCAAGTTAAATTTGCAAATTATTGTTACAAATCCAATCACCAATTTCTTTCCTTTAAAAACTCTAGTACTTTGCAACATTTTTTTTATTTAGTTAAAGATTCAAGCTGCTTGTCCTGGAGATTTTAATTTTTGTAGAACTGATTACAGCAGATCCCAAATGTCCAAGAAAAGAAACCTAAACAAAACTACAGGTAAAGGCCCTTTTTGATTACTTGTTTTTTAATTAATTTGAAATACTTAATGTTGTTTGATGTATACTGCATTTGGAAACACGCAGTTAAAAGTTTTAACTTTTACTTTTGATTTACTGCTTTCAAAACTTAGCTCTAAAAGCCAGGCACTAGGAGAGGAAGCACTGCAGCATGATCAACTGGAGGTTCTACCAGGGCTATATTATGCTAACCTGCGCTCCCAGGAATAATCCCGATCCACAGAAATGTTCTTATTGAGTTCCTTGAGATTATTTTCATGACTATGCATGAATATTCACTAGTGGCTGTAAGATTTAGCCTCCAAACAGCTAGCAGAAATTCCTTACTTTTTCAGTAAAGAGCAGAAAGCATCTGCAGTTCTGATGTTTATAGAAGCTATTTAATAGGACAACATAATTTTGGAAATCATTGTTTAGATTTAGCCGCCAGGATTTATAAACTCCTTCAGTAAGCAGTGCAGTTTAGCCTCACGTGAAAAAATGCCTCTGAACCCAAGAAGGAGAGTATGGTGCAGAGACAGAGCAGGACACTCAGGAACCCCCCAGCCCCGCGTGGGCCCTCCCAGGCACCCAGGTCCCTGCAGGCTCAGGACCCGGGGCACTACCGAAAGCAGGGCTGAAAGTGGGCTTCCAGCCCACAAACCTGCGGGTGTCAAATAGAGAGGGCAACAGAGAGGGACGGAAGGTTAGTCAGGATTGGGCCTATGTGGTGCATGCTCTTGCCAGTATATAGCTGTGAAAAATTAGTAGTCCCATCTATTTTTGCCTGTGACCTTGATGCCTCTGGTCTATATGCTGTTAAGCCATAGGCTCCCCCTCTCCCCCCAGAAAAGAAGCAAACTGGCAAGAAATTTTCCCAGCAAGTACAGAAAGTGTTGGACTGGGAGGGGAGAGGTAGAACTGGTGAAAGCTCCTTTACTTTCTCCAACAAAAGGAGTTCCATCAGGATGGTCTGGTAAAGACTAACTGAACCAAGCAGCAAAGCTTTCCACTGCTGGTTCTTCGAATTGCTGGAATCGAAGCAAGGCTTTGAGAAGGTGCCGGGCAGTGAAGGGTTAACGAGGTTTTTGTTATGGAGAGACTCTGATGGCTCCATTTGAGGTGACAAAGATAGTCATGGGCCTGATCCAAGGGAATCGGGAGCACTTTCAGCAGGGGAAGAGCTTGAAACTACACAAGGTGTCGGAGATTACACCTTGTGTCGTTTTGTAAAACTGCTGCCAAAAATAAAGCTTTGATAACATTGCCATTGAGAATTACCCTTCTTTGAGCCAAAAACTGTCTCACTAAATTAAAATAGGACAGCTAAAGTTTCAGTCTAGATATGTAACAAACTTTTATTTAAACAAGATGTGTAACAAGCTTCTATTTATTTAAATGAGATGTGAAACTTATTTAAAATGTAATTCGTAAGTTGTCCTATTTTTAACTTCCAAAAAATAAAAAAATGCATTACTAATAAATAGAAATTAGTGCTATTCAGGTGATTTTGAATATTTCTGTAATTGCAAACAAAGCAAGTAAAAGTTCTGAGCCCATTAATCATTAATAAAGACAATTATTTGAACTAGAAAAGGTACTTTTAGGTAACTATTACAGGGTGTGAAAAGAGTTAGTCTGCCTTAAAAGAGTACCTGCTCCACAGGTAGTATGACCCACGGAGTTGCTGATTTTACCCTTTATTAGCCCTTTCATGGTAGATTATGATACATTAGTGCTTTCCTAGACAAACTACCCTCCCTTTTAAAACTCCCCACTTCCAAAGGGTTAACCAAACAACTCGATCCCAGATTTTGTTTTTTAAAAGGTCTATAACTTAACTGGAATCTAGTGGTCACAGTTTGGTCTGTTGCCAGCTGCAGGGCTCTTTTGTGTAGCTCCCCCACTGACTGCACAGTCTCAGGTACGTCGTCTTTGCTGTGCTCCTGCGTCCTCAGCTGCAGAAAAGCCTAGCACAAAAGTGGCCAGCCCAGAGGAGCAGATGGGTAAGAGAGGAGTAAGAACTACCTTCTGAAAAGTTAAAACGTTCTGCATTAAGCAGCAAATATCCTTTTTATTACACTTTTTCCACTGAATTCAACAGCCATTAACTATTTTTTAAGAAACCACAACTGAACCCCCAATGCACGATGTCTGCAACGTCCTCTTGGGATTTGATCATGAAAGCCTCTTGGGGTCTGATCTGCTGAAACCCACTGAGGTCAGCAACTGTTCTGTGATTAGCCCCCAGTCCTGTTAACTCTTTGCTGCAGTTTATGGCACTTGTTTTCCAGAGAAGCGACTGCAAAAAACTACCCATTCCTAGCACATGCATTCAGTTCCCTACATACAAATGCAATCTGTTAAAATAAGAGTTACGTGGTACACAGCACTGACCCGTGGGAGAAAACTTCCAAACATTTTAAGAGCAAAGATCTCCACATTTTACTGACAAACTAAAGGCAAAGTTACTGATGTGAACATCTGCAGCTGCAATGATTTTAGCAATTTCTCTCATGTATGCCGTAAGGATTCAGGTCCATTGCATGTACTTTTATCACCCTAACGCTGCCAAACTACCTGCACGAGATACAGAGAGCAGGACTTCAGTCTGCCTGGTAAAGCATCATGACCTCTTACGACTGGAGCACAGAGATCTGCAATAAACATTACAAGAGGCAGTAAGATGCACCTTGATTTTCAGACCCTGGGGGCTGAAATGGGAGTAATAACCTGTTTTTAAAATGTTACCACCTAACTCTGTGAAATCGCTTTCTGTGCCGAGGGCCAACGTGTCACCTACAGAGAGCCCCAGCCCAAACCTGCAGAATGCCGTCTGTCTGTCTGCACTCTGCAGAACACTCACTTTCTCCCTGGTTACAATGAACCACAGATGTATGTAAAATCTCGTGCAGTCATTTTTTTGACCATTACTACATTCAGACATCTTTTTCTTAAACTTAGCTCACATAGTTTTCTTCATACATACCCTTTCCTTCAGAAAAGAAAAAAACATTTTGCATCTACTTTACAATATATTTTCTGCATTTTTTTCAATATTAGGAAGAGAAGACTTTACTAACAAAATTTTTTTCATATTACTTACTGTTTAGCCAGCATCTTGATACTACTGTTTAAGGAAATGCTTAGCTGCCGAATCACACATAATTTGGGTATTTATCTACAAGAGCTATGTTACAGAACCTGCACTTTTCCCCTTTCTAGCAGAATTCTGCCAGAGCCAGCCCTTCTGAACCCACCCAAAATTCCAACAACTTCACTGGTTGGAGGTGTATCACCGTTTGCATCTGTTGGGGAGTTGAGGGGGGCAGGGAGAGGGGGACAGGACGGTGACACCTTGTCATTGAAGTCATACAGAGAAGACCTGCTTACCTTTACGTCAGTCCCCACTGATGAAACTGTCTCCCCATCTAGTACCTGGTTTCCTGTCTCACAGCAAAACAGAACTTATCTTTTAAAATGCATTTGACAAGTATTTTTATATTGCTTTTTTCAAAAGCAATGTTAAGGTAAATGTTTCAGTTAAAAGATATGTTTTAAATAGCTTCCTTACCTTTGTTACCAATAGCACACTGAACTACTAAAGAGAGCAATTTTTACAAGTTCACTTGCATTTCACAGCTTGTAGTACCTGTTTGTCAGTGCACTTTGGCCATGTTGAATGGTGAAGCTGGACTGGCCAGCTTACTCCTCTGCCTCCTCGAGTTCCCAGGCTCCAGGCAGCCCAGGGCAGCAAGCACCGAGTGGCTAAAAAGACCTTGCAATACTGTTTTTTACAAACTGTGTAAACATTTCTAACTAATCTTCATTACGAATGTAAGAAACAAATCAGTGTTAAGCTAGATAGTCAGATCTATTTTTAAACATTCTGTTGTTGTTTATCATGAGCTATTTCACCCTGGTTGTTCTTAAGCAAGTGTCCCTCTCGATATCAACAACAGCGTGCTAGGACTACAATGTGATCTGGCCCTATGGATTTTAATGCACATATTAGAAACCCTGCAAACCAGGCTTGTAAGTTCAAAAAGAAAAAAATGTTCTTCTTTCACAGAGACTACGTCAAGTGAGCTAAACACCAAAATACTCTTCAGTCTGAAAGAAAACTGTATTTCCTATTGCAGTTAGGAGATACATGTTGAGGCTGTGTTACTCTAACTGGGATAAAAAGGATGCAATGAGGAAGACATTCCTTCCTCTTTTCTGTCAGTTTAAGTCTTGAATGACTCCAGTGAAGTGACTGAGGTTACTTAAGACTTTATATCTCTGTAACTGAAGGTCGCTTACCAATACATCTCCTGGAGAGTTTAATTGACAGACATGTCTTGTACTATTTGGTTCAAAGTTTCTGTACCTCTGCTGTAGCCAAAAATATATTCATTTGGAACAGAACACCTCCAAACTGGTCAAAGTCCTTCTGTCCCCAAAAGCAACGAATAGATACATCAATGATTCACCACGTCCTTCCCCAGTGTATTGATAAGTATCTCCTCCGCAGCTCCCCAGATAGATACTGTGGAACTTACAGTGGATGGGATCTCCTATGTTGATAAGTAAAACCCTTTTATTTTGGACAACCTTGTTATATAATCCCTTTCACTAATTAATCAAAATCCATAGCTAATTTGCTTGTCTGTTTCCACTGCTCCTGTAAGAAAGCTGTTCCAGAACTCTACACCTGTGTCGGGTAAAGCCCTTCCAAATTTTGAGCTTTTATTTTAGGGTCACAAATTGGAAGTACAAATTAGGACAAATCAATAAAATCTCCAAAATAAAGCAGTGCCCATCTGTCTCAGGACATTATTAATGGGT
The DNA here is from genome assembly GCA_013401275.1 of Pandion haliaetus. Lineage (NCBI taxonomy): Eukaryota > Metazoa > Chordata > Aves > Accipitriformes > Pandionidae > Pandion > Pandion haliaetus. The sequence continues at coordinate 29,400 of VYZV01020052.1, read as the reverse complement.
GACTAAATAGAATTATGTCGTGAAGAATGACTGCAGAAATGCCCCTTGCTCCAGCATGTATTTCCTACTTTGATGTTTTCCAAGCCACATTGACGTCATCTACCTGGAGTCCTGCCTAGATCGACGCATGCAGTTTCTACTGTCGTCAGTGAGAATTCCCATCATGTACCAGGGCCTCTATACAGTCCTTTAGTTTGAATGCTGCCAGTACGGCGCAGTCAGTATACCACTGGAAGGATGAGTACACTTCTCCTGGCCTAGTACATGCTGGAACTCTCTTCTTACTCTAGAACTGTCATGTTTGGGGATGGGATTCAAGATGGGAAAAAAACCCAAACGTCTATACTGTAGATGACATGATGACATGTTGATACCACTGCAGAGTTAATCTCGGATGAGCAGGAGAAAATCTGGTATTGAACAAACCGAACAAATGTATTGGGGTGCTCCAAAACGATTGCTATCATGGAAACTTGCTCGAAGTAATAGCTATCTATCACATAGTCAGTAATGCTCTGTTCTTATCGTATTCCTTAGATAAATCCACTCCTCACAGTGGAAATTCAAAGGTATTGATTGGTATGGACACCAGGATGAAAAAAGGGGAGGAAAAAATCCTGGTGTGGTCTTGCACTATATTGTTTGCTGCACACAGAGAAGTAGTATGGCTCTCTGAAGTGCTGGTAGGAAATGTATAAGCCTCGATCCATTTCAATCATTAGATAAATTCATCTATCTCTTGCCATATCCACCAGAATATATAAACCTTTCTGACATACGTCAATGACATCAGTGACTAGGAACAAGTCATACCATTCAGAAATCAGATATTTAATGGCCACTAATCCCATCATAATAATTACAAAATAATGTAATGATGAGCCAGAGTAAACAAAATATATGAACAAAAATGGCAAGGAAAAATGCAATTACAGTCTTGGGCTTGATCCAACTCCCTTTTGCTTCAGTGGGAGTTCTGATAGACTATTACCCCTATGTAATTAGAGATTTAGGCCTAATCCAGCTCCCATTTGATTCAGGGGAATTAGGCTAGGCCCCTATGCCCTAATTTTCTGCTGTCTTGCCCCTTGTATACTCAGTTCCATGTAAGCAAAGTGGACCTGTTTCACCACACTGGTACTCTGTGTCATACTAGGGAATCATGTTTCAAGACTCAGATAAGAAAAGTAAGTGCAAAACAGAGCACCTACACATGTTTTGCACTCACTTTGCATGGGCCTGAATTATTAGACGAAGCAGTGAAAAAGCAGGTCTTTATTTTTATTCAAGGTGCTGGAGACTGCAATACTTTTTTTTTCCATAACCATAAAAAAAATAATTCCTGGTTCTTTAGCAAACCGTACGAAATGCTCCCAAGGAGATCTTCAGGAAGGTTGCTTCACTTAACAAATTAACTAGACAGAACAACAGTTGGATACAGTCCTTCGCTTTGGTTCACCAGACAGCTACAAATAGCCTGTAAAACATTTACTAGGGATGCAATTTCCAAACCTGGGACCAGAAATCTAAAGATTTGTATTTCTAAGCATGACGTAAAAATTCAAAAAACCCATCAAAATGAGTCTTGGCCATATTCTGCATTCCCTTAAAAAACAAAGGTCACCTCTCTCACAGCGCTGTAATTCTGATGGGTTTTTTTTGGTGGCTGAGAGAAAATAGGGTCAGTTTTGTGCAAGAATATGGACATTATAAATTAAAATATCTTTAACATTAGCAATTATTACTGACCCCAGTGTTGTCATAAGCACTCAGTGGTCAGCATTCTATACACTGAGAATAAGTTAAATGTCTGCAAACTAGCACAAACACACTTCCCTTGCACACACACTACTGCACAGAGATATACTGGCTCTCCAGAATTGGCAAAAACAGGTTAACCATGTCTACATGAGTGCATGCATACACATATTATGGACGAGCACAGGTCCTGACTAGTACATGTAGTGTGAACTCAAGTATGTGCATCCTTTCATTACAGCATTGACAGACACAGCTAAATGGATATACTTAGGCCTTATATGGACTTGGAAGAACCTTTAAAATGGATAGTATGTATGTCCAGACAGACACACATAAAAATAAGTACAAAAATACATAATCAGCTGTGTGATATAAACACATACAAATATTTAAAAAGCTAAGCGCACATGCGCAGACTCACACAGAGAGAACACGTGCACGGTTACACTCAGACAGCATACGCATTATGTAGGCATTTGCATCCTGTGTACACATTCTCATATTACTGTCTGTCTGCCCAAATCAGTCTGGAATTTTATTTGAGCTTGAACCATCTTTTTTCTTCCTTTTTTTTTCTTGCATAGAGAGACTGTGTATACATAGTGTTTCAAAGACACCAACTACAATAAATGCAGGCATGCTTTAGTGTGTACATACCACCACTTACATACATTCCAGAGAGAAGTCCCTATTTTTCAGAAAAAAAATCAGCTATTTTTCCCCATCAAGCTCTTTCTCTTTATGAGCTGCTTGTGTCCTTCAGCAGTAAGTGGAATGAGAGAAGCAAAAATATCAGCTATTAACTAATAACTGCTCCGATTACATTTATAAAGATCTTTTACATCCACTTCACTCTATTTCTTCAAGTTTTATTCCAAAGTATGGCTTTCCACTTGCAGCCTTGTCATGAATGATCTGGCTTGAAAATCAAAGCGTGGAGGAGCAGAAATAATGAATTCCTTGGTTAGTGCGCACAAATTTGAGCTAAAGGAACGGTGCTGATGCCTTTACTGTTGTTACTGATATGGTGCCATACATACATATATCCCAGCACAGGCAAAAATATTTAAAAAATCTGTTGCCGAGAAGCTAATTTTCTAAATTAGGCTAATCCAAAACATACCTTAAAGAGCATGAAGAAAAGGGAGAAATAGAGTGGGGATGCTTGAGCAGCGAAAGGGTTTTCTGCAGAAGACAGCCAGTGGTTGCTGTTTGGTTCCACATATTCCTTGCCATTTTATTTTATCATCCTTTTCAACCTGTTATCATTGACATTTCACTGGTAGATCTCCTCTGAAAGGACTTGCAGAAGAAATCTGTCCTGAGGAATCTGCAGAAAAAGACAGTACCTGAATAGCAAAATTAACTGAGCGTTGGCGTAATCATTTTGAGAATAGAGGCATCCTGGGAGTCAGTGTGGAGATGGGGAGAATGAAAGGAGAAAAGAAAGCAAGGGAAACACCTTAGAGAAGCTAAGTTACATTATCTAGAAAGTAAGAATTATGGTGAAGAGGAAGGCTGGCAATGCCCCTTCTCCTCATGCTGGTGCGAAGGTCAAGGTAGTAGTCAACAAATTTTTCTCCCCAAGACACAGGAGCATTTATTGAAGGTCTCCTTTTAAAAGACTTTGTAACAGAAGACGCTGGTACCACTGGAGTGGTTATGAGCATTGCTGTCCTTATCATCGTTACTAGCCAACACCAAAACTGCCATGGTTGCTATGCGACAACCACATTTAGCCTCACTGTGGTAGGGTTGTACAGTCCCACAACAACTGGCTGCCTCTACCCCAAAAGCAATCTGAAGGATAAGCCCAGCCAGAGAAAGAGCTTGGCAGGTGTAGTTATGGCACTCAGTTTTGACAGTAAATACAAACCCGTGGCTCACCATGCATTACTGGTAAGGCCATATCTTATAACTGTTTGATGGCTTCTCATTTGTTAAATGGGGAAAAAAGCTTTAGGTTTTTGTTGGAGGTTTTTTTCCTTTTTTTTTCCCCCATTTAAATGGGATTATTCCTCAATTAATCTTGGTAAAATGTTTGCGGATCTCCAAGCTGGCACCACTATATAAGTAACAAGAACCAGGCAGTAGGTGCTGTAGTATTTAAAAAATAAATGCACACACACATTTCACTGTCTAGCTCACAGTTTATACTAGACACTCTGTGTACAGGTTGGTGCTTTGAGCTGTAAGTCAATATCATTAGTCAATATAGAAGTATATTGCCCTCTCAGATGTGTAAGTCAAGTTTCTTCTAGGTCCCTTTTTCATCAGTTATTAAAACCTGGTGCTTAAAGGAAATTACTTGTGAAAAGACAAGTTTTAGGGATGCCAATGATAAATCAACAACTTTAATTGTATGCATGTATATTAAAAATATGTATACATATGTAAATAAAAAGAAAAACTTAATGGGTCATATTGACTGTCAATGAACAATGTTAGTGGTGGTTTTTTTATTTTTAATATAGCTTTCAAATATTAGTCTTTTCCAGCAGGATGCACTGGTGAGATGTACCGTCTGATATGCCCTTGGCCAGAATTATCCTTACACACATTGTGCCGTTCACACACATTATGCAGTGTGCTATAAGCTGATTATTTTCTTGGCTGCAGCCCACCCTCTAAGCCTGGGCATTTCAGTGTGGAAGGAATTCCCGTACATATGTCATTTGTAAAGCACTGCGAGATCCTTTGGGTGGAATATGCACTGTTAGCTGTACACAAAAGGAGAAGGAAATAATAGATGTGCTATATTTTTGTAGCATTCCATTGGGTAAAAAGTGCTAGTCTCAAGGTGGATGTAGGCTTCTTGAACTGTAAAATAATTGCACGCATATGTATGTCTGTGGTAGCACATGTTACAACTCTTCCATAGCATAAGTTTTGCTGTTTGAACTCGCCCACAAAATTTCCAGGTAAAATTGTATAGAGGATATATGGTGGAATGGACTGTAAAGCATAATTCTCATAGTGCTTGGTTTGGGCAGTCTTTGAGATCATCTGGAGAAAATGGGGAGAAGTCTGCTGCAGGGTGGTGTTCTCCGGAAGGGTTCAACACAATCCTGCTGAATCACTGAGGAAGCAAAGAGCTTTTCAGTCTTGGTCATAGCATTTAAAAAACAGACTTGAACTAAGCAAGTCAAGGAATCACATTTCTGTTAAAACTGAAATCTTTCTAAGGTCCCTAAATTGTAGTTATGTATTTTTGATGCTTTTTGAAGATATGTACATGCTCCTAATTTCAATCTTATTATCTTAGCAGTTAGGAAATTTGCATCAACATCTTCCTGTCTGGGTAATTTAATTCCCCTTTTTAAAATAAATTTAAATTAGCAACAATAAAAGAAAATACAAAAACACCGTTGAACTCAAGTAGTTACCATAAACAACCCACCCAAACCAATCAGGCATTGTGCAAAGTTACTGTTTTGTTGAGGAAAGAAATCCTAAGAAAGGGCCAGTCCCTGTTCTCACAAAAACCTATCCTGTAATTCCCATTGACTGAAAGAAGAATGGGGCCAGAACGAGAGGGACACTTGATGACAGGGCTAGGTGTACTAATGCACGCCATGCAGGGAGAAGGGCTGGGAAAAAAGGTTGGGTATTTCAGACCAACAACACCAACCAGTTACCAGAGTTTCTGGGAATGCTTAATTCAGTCTCATCACTGAACGCCTTAAAAAAAAACAAACAAAAAACAAACAAAAAAAACAGTTGAATCAAATCATGATAAGCTTAAAGGCACATGGCTGCCTCAGAACACAGATTCCTTAGCAATTTCAATAATCATTTTGTAATAAACTTTGTCACTCTTTTCAGTATCTCTGACTTTTGGGTCATCATCTGCGTTCTGCATTGCAGTACAGGTCACCAATCTACAATGAACAAGATTCATTTTCTAGTACTTGTTAGTCTTTTTTTAATTACTGTGTACTGGAAAAGCCCTGTTTTAGTTTTGGATAGCAAAACATTCATAGGAAAGCAGAAATCCAAAAATATAAACAAAAGCATTGTATATTTCAGGAAAAAGTTCAAGGAAATATCCCTACCTATCTTGAGTTGTTTTGTTTCTAAACAAAATCTAAAACTAGAAACAACTTTACCCATTTGCCCCTTTTAGCTGTTATTTCCATGGCAAGAAAGATGCGACTGACAGACAAACAAATTATTTGTGAGGTACCTATTGCAGAACATGGTGGGGTTTGCTGTATTTTCATTTAACTGGCCTTGAATGTGAAGGGTTTCAAAATTCTCCATACTTTTTAACTGTATAAAATACAAAACCAAAATTTGTTAACATCATAAATTGCTTTGGAATCTTTTGATAGATGGGCAGACAACACAAAGTCTTTTTAATGCTGATGTACCATCAAATTATAATGGAAGGATATTGGTTTGACTATGCTAGGGTAGTCATTGCATACTTGAGAACCAGAAGAAATTTTAATAAAGTATGAAATTATTTTAGTAATATGAGTGCTTTAGGAACTGGATTTTAATTAGAAAATTGTAAAAAAATAAACAACTGTGTCAGGAAATACATTAAAAAACCAGAAACGTAATATGTGAAGGGCTCCATTTCTATACATGATGGAATCTGTTGTCCAGTCACTACTGAGCTGCAGCTGAAATGGTACAAATAACCTTGAAAAACAGAAATTGGAATTAGCTATGCCAGCTAAGCTACCAATCTGAAATCAGTGCAGGCACATACGGACCACAAGTTGTGAGCACTATTCATATATCCTGCATGAAATGAGTATGTCAGTCTCAATTCATGTCCCTTGTCCACGTCACAAAAACATACCCTTAAAAATGACCTTCCTTGTTGCAACTTTCAGCAAAGACATAAAAGGAAGAAGGAGCCACAGAAAATCAACCTCCTTTGAACTTCTAAAGCATGTCACAGAGGAGCAGTGTGGGAGAACTGATATTCCTGACGGCCCATGAGAAAGGAATGATGCAGGAATGGGCCTTCATAAACGTCATAGCTGCAGCAGGTCACAGATCATGAGCTATAAACTGTTCTGGATCTACCTCCACGCCTTATGTGGTGAGCAGAGGTGTTTAATGACTGCCAATAACTGCTTTTTCAAATACATACTAGGATCCCTAAGGCACATGCATAAGAGTCTTTAGAAGTGAATTTTGTTTCAAAGCTCAACTCACAATCCATTTTTTTAACATATCCAAGTGTAAGAATTTGAAATTTTGTTTAAGAAAACCAGCCAGCTGCAAATTTCAGATTGTAACCAAGCCACCCATTTGGGTTTCTCTCAAATTGTGTTGCAACTCTGGGGTTACATTTCTGCTGTTCAGGGAACTGGTGTGGTCTATTCATCTAGACTGATCTCTTCCGATAAGGAATATCAGAAGTTCAGAAGGTTAAATATTTGTAAGTGGAGTCATGTGTTTTGCGTTGTTAGCTGGCAAGATATTTCCCGCAATGCATTTATGAGATTTATCCTTTTTTTTTTCAAAATGTCAATGAGCAGACATATTTTTCACAAATTATTGAATGAGTAATTGCCAACATATTTCTGCCCATGAGATTGCTCACAAGCTATTCACCAAAGTGACTGCTTTGTGTATTTTAGGAATTCACCACTCGCAGATTAGTATTTGTAAGGGGTTGTTGGTCACCCAAGTCACCTGACATGATTTTTTTACCCTTGGTTGGTAAGTTTACAACCCATCAAAGGCTTCCCTAAGAGCTGCACGCAGACTTCCAGTTCAGGCATTCATATGGATACAGAAATGCATCACTGCATGTGACAGTTTTTCTACAGAATATCACTCTAATGAATGTTTGTGGAAAGTGAAGGAATTGCCTCAATTACCATCAAAACAAATAGTTATATTCAAACAAAAGTTCACATTTTTTTTTCAACAATCATCAGTCTTTATGTACTAACCTCCATTGACAGAATACATTTCCAGATTTTACAGATGAATATAACATTTGTTAGAACTACTCTAAAATTCTTAGTTTAGAACATAATAATACCAGCGCTGTATATGCACGACTCCTCCTATCCACAGAAGCCCCATATATACAACACAGGGTAAGAAATAGCTGTGGATATTACTTAATGCCATTTAGAGTGTATTGGACTTTGGTTCCATCTGCCCCATGCACGACCCCCCTCCAAGGATTTGTTTCTAAATCCTAAAATATCGCAAACTCAGTGCCATACCTTCTGATTTTCCCACAGGTTTGCCATTGATTTAAGCATATAGTAGCATACACATTAGCGGAGGATCCTCATTAAAAATACAGCGTAGCCTTCTGAATAGTTTCCGAACAACAAAATCCAGTTTGCTTTGCTAATTCATTGAAATAAGCACACTAGCTCCCAGGAGTTAGGCAAACAGCACTTGTCCCACAGAATATTTCACCCGACTATCAGTCTAACAGAATGCCCCAGAACATCAAAAATACCAAAGACAGTTTATTTACTTATCTGACGTAGCTCTAGGAATAGATACACCAGTTTGAGAATGTAAGCACAACCTTAACAGACTACCATGAATCTACATCGCACTGTATCATCACTAATTTGCCCCAAGACATATCAGCATCTGATTAGAATATTTTCTTTTAATTTATATTTTTACCTGTATTACTAACGAGAAATTTAAAGTCTTCTCAGTTAATCAAATAATCAGCAAAAGGAAACCACTTCTCCCCGGCTAACAGTACGCCTGCCAGACCACTGCCAATAAATGGTCTGACTCGGTGAGCAGAAGCCCTATCAACACGCCCAGCCAAATTCAACCAGGGCTTACATCGGGCTACAGAGGACATTTCAGAAAGAATATGTGACTTGGAAGACTATACTGGCACAAAATAATCATGATCTTCTTCTGCTGAAGAGCCTACAAGGAATCAGAAGAATCTGAATGTCCAAATCAAGAAAAATGGGTTGACCAAGTGCATCCTTTCAGTAGGATCTGCACTATGGGGCTTCTATGGATAGTGGCAGCAAACTATGAGTTACAAAAAAAAACCTGAGAAGATATCAAGTGATTTATTATCTGCCTTCGATACCTTTGGGTTTTAGCAAAGGTTTTTGTAATAGATAAATGTCCTTTGCAGTGGCATTAAAGTTTCTGGCAACAGTGGCACAGGGACTATGGTGAAGATGGCACAGGAATAAAAACAGAAATGCCTTTCTGTCCTTACCGGTCATGCTCCCAGCGCACATCCTCACTCCCCTACTACATTACAAAAGAAGCTGACATTTTATTAATTAAATCAAATAATATTTATAGAATCCCTTTCCCTATCCTTGGGGAGATAGAAATTCAAACACAGTCAAATACAACCACAACAGCAAACTATTAAACAGCTGAAAATAGTAAGCCATTCCAGCATTAATCAGAATAAAATCTCAGGTTTGAGAGAGAAGACAAAGGGATTGACAAAGAGAGGGAATCGTGGCCCTTGTAAAAAAGATCAACCCTTCCATCTTGTTGCTGTGGCAAAGGCTCAGTCACCTGCGAGACTGCTGGCTACACCTCCTCTGAAACATTCAATGGTGCCAGGGACACTACCACTGGCACCTCTTCTCCAGTTTCTAGAAGATCCCTGGCATGGCCGAGGCCGCGGCCAAACAGCACTTTCCCAAACGTTGCCTGGCTGTGGGCTGGGAGTCACCACGAGCCAGGGACTGTTCTCAATAGCCATTTTGCATACGGCTGTCCTGTCTTGGAGTTCAAGAGAGCTTAATAGTATGGATACTGGCTACTTTGTGCCAGCGGACCTCAATGCCAGAGAATGGTCCAAGATGCGTTTAATTTACTAGCACAGACACAGCCAGTGACGTGAATCTTCAAGATACACGGTGCCAGCTCTGAGATATCGCTCAGTGAGCTGCCAGATCCCTTTTCTTTAAGTATTTTAAAGCTATGTGCCCAGGATTTGAGACATGCAGGGGGATAGGCGCACACTCTGTGGCAACTTTAATCTCCTAGATGGCTCTTGAAAATAACTGCATTCTAGTAGTTCCTTTCTCTGCTGGTACAATAACATCAACCAGAACACCAGTACAGCTCCCAGACTACAAACGTTTCATGGCTCAGCACCAGAACAGCCCAAACCGTGTGTATGCAACCAGTAAAGACAGCGACACGGTTCTAGGGAAGCTGGGGACAGGGTGGTGAAAGAGTTTCAGATAATAGCTTTTCCGTACCCTTGTTGGTGGCCAGAATTACTCCAAGTTTTACAATTTCCCACCATTACTCTAGCAGGCTTCCCGCTCCCTTACAAACCCTTGCTGCCGAGAAGAGCTTTTGTCCCTAGAAGGCCCGACAAAACAGAGGTGGTAAAGAGGCCACTGCTGAGTGGCTTCAGGTACTCTTGTCTCTGCAGCACTGACAAACCCAAGAAGAGAAGATGTAGAAATGCAGATAGGATCTGGGTGACCTATGCGCCACTGGGATTTACTAATCGTCACTAGGTCAAAAGGCCAGCCAATCCAAGTAGGGCATTGGAAGGCAAAGGAATCACTAATAAACAATATGAACAGTTAAGATATAATTTCCATCCACCAAAGTGAAAGACCATCCAGATAGGACAGGAGGGAATATTTTCCAAGGCTGAAATTCCTCTGATTTTACCCAAGAACTGAACTTCTGTAAGAGCAAGTATGGGTGAAGGTGCGGAAAATCACAAGCAAGGAACAAGCCTACCCTGGCCACAGGGACAGGCAGTCATAACCAAGTAAGTCTACAGTTTCTGAATTTCTAAAACAGTTATAAGGAAATCAAGAAGTTGGATTTATTCTTACATGAAAAATATATGTCCAAATAAACACGCCCATTTGTAGGCACCTTAATTTAACGTTTACATGAGATAGAGGGATATCTACTATGCTTTATCACTAATCAGGCTGTTTTGCACATTCACACCCAGATGAATTCCTGCTCCTTATGGTTTGTACTTTGTAACTGTATTTGCTAGACGAAGGTGGACGAGAATGCAACAATTCATGAAGTCAATAAGGCAAATAAGTCTCCGCAAGTAACCACGTTGGTCGAAAGAGCGGACGTTTGTGCTGCTGTACTAGAGGGGCCAAAGAAAGAAGGGTTATACATGAACTGCTACCAAAAGTATGGCTTTCAGGTCCCCCATGGAGAGAAGTTCTTCAAATTTTGCAGCTCCCTGCCTCTGTTTTCCCTGACCTCACATTCCTCTGGTCACAGTCACCCCATCCTTGCAAGAAGTTAAAGGTACCCACCTGTATATGAAAGACCAGAGAGGTAATCAATGTCTGCAGATAAGGGGCCCCTGGTATCCATCTGATCTCCTGCCCAGGGTTAGTTCTGCAGCCTACCCTCAAAGGTAGGGAATGTGGTCAGCTGTGAGGAAAGGGAGGGTCTGCCAGCTGGTGGCACCTCCAGCAGCTGCTCAAAGTGACAGCAGAGACTGCTTCTCCATCTGTCACCAAGACATCAGTTTGGAGAGGTGGCTGGCCATCACCTTGGTCACAGGATGAATGTGGCTCACATCCACAAATGCTAGGCAGCATAAGCACCTCTGTATGATAAGGTTTAGCCATAATGCTCTATACCTATTTATGCTAAAGCAAAGATGATAGTGGTTGAGTTAGTCCTAACCAGACTAGAGATTTCCTTAATATTTAACTATGATGACCCTGCTTCAGGCTTTTATGCAAACAGTGCAGCCTACTGAAATCCATTTGAGAATATCCCTTGTTCCTGTGATGCTGCCACTTTTTTCAAGGTGGGCAAGACTATGCAGTGAGATCAGAATGATTACAGGAGATATTCTTAACAACAAGCAGGGGACCAGGAAGGAAACCTGCAAGCCAAAGCAGCAAGTATGACTACCGAATCAAGTAGAGAATGACTAGGGAATGAGCTAAGGCCTGACAAAGATGGCAACCTGACGAACTCCACGATGGACACCACAGTACCACGCGTAACAGAGCCTAGTACATGCAGCAAGTATGATTTCCATTACCTAGCATCCAAGAACACATCTGATCTAATGAATGAAAAAAAGCCTGTGCTAGCAGTTTTAAAAAGGAGCTGGAAAGGAAAAACAATGAGCTCGTACCTTCTGACCTTGCTTGTTTTTCGCCTGGTTTCCTATGGCAACAAGGCTTGTGATCATGCTGTGTGTGTGCACGTGTATGTGTGCATACATGTGCGTGTAAAAGACAGACAGAAAGTGACTATCAGGGTGTTCAATAACTGTTGAATGAATTGCTGGCTTGTGGTCAGACCTGGCAGTCAGATACAGGTGTCAATGATAATTAAGTTCCTACAAGTTTTGTGGAAGCAAGTGGCCACCAAGACTACAGAGACCTCTAAGTTTCCCAGGTTGGAGGGAAAGGCTGCACAGTGAGTGCATGCCCTATTAGACACTGGAGAATCCATATGGGAGAGGCAAGTTATGAATGTCCCAACTGCAGGAGAAGCAACCATCAAAACTTGCGGTAAAGCATGAAACAACCCTAGGGAATCACCTTTGTCAGTTCTGGTGCTATGGTATATAAGACATTCGGGCGACGTTCCTCCCCGATTTTCCTAGTGAAAGTTAACAGGGACATCCCTATTGCTGGTCTTCAGAAAGCTGATCCTGCTTGACAGCAAGGAGACAAGAACTTTTAATTTGGATTTTTTTTTAAGACTGTTGTGTATGTCAATAGCCACAAAAATAAAATGTTTTGCAAGGCAGATGAGAACCAAAGATTTGATGACCACCTTCTTCAACAAAGGGCCAAGAAACATCACAAGCAGCTTAGCTGAGAAAAACTAAGCATTGACATTGCTGAGGTCTGCCAGATGAAAAAGGGCTGTTAACTTCTGGTCAGTGTGGTTTGGGAAGACCCACCAAAACCTTTCTACCTATCTTTGTACATAGCCTTCTGCCACAACAGGCTGCCTTCTTTCTTCTTCAGTAATTTTTAACAATGGAGAGGGAGCAAACGACCATTCCAGACAGGAACCTTCAGAAACTATCAGCAACCAGGCCATTCAGATGGGATCATCAAGCTACACTCGTAAGAGAAGTGAACAAAGTAGAATAAATGAGTGTATGCCAATCTCCACAATTCAGTAACCAACTGCCTAGGATCAGTCTACCCAAAACTGTGTCCGCTTGTTGAAGCCTCCGTTCTGCTGAAAGATGTTTCATGTAAATACTACCTACCATTTGAAAAATAGAGGTCTGTCCACAGTTATACTGGAAAGCTGGTGGAGCCTGGAGGAGGACCTGGAAGTCCTGCTTATTAATGCTTTATTTGAATCACAGAACCTAGCAATTAATTTGGGCTAGTCATATTTACAGGACGGAGGAGCAAAGCCATTACGCAGTAGTTTGAAGATGGGACGATAGCCAGCATTGCTGTCACTCCTTCTAGCAGACACAATCGTTTGTAGTATGAAGTTCTACATATGAGCAAATTCCCTCTTTCCTGTAAACGCCAAAATTGCCATTTGTCATTGCTATGTACAGTTAAATAGCTAACATTTTTGACTCCAAAGAGACTGCTCTCACTGCCTGATGAAATCATATTTCTATACATTGGCAGATCAATTTGGGATCCTATGATCCAGAAGTCACTCCAGAGTCATCTGAAAATAGTCTTTTTGTTTTGGTTCCAAGTCAGATGTGAAATGTTAAAATCGTCCCTCTCAATGTCAACAGGCAATATATGAGTATATCTAAGAGCAGAATTTAACCCTCAGTTTTCCTTAATTTTCAGTACTGTAAAACCAATATTTAAAAACTTAACTGCCATTGTCCAGGTAGATGTATTTGTCACACTTCCAAACATGGCTTCTAAAACTGATTTTTCTGGCCTCCTTATTTACCACTGACTATGTCCTCAGATCCCTTTTCTCTCATTGCACAGGGTTCTGACTACGTTATAAATATTCTCTGAGTTGTGAAATACTCATTTTATGCACCTCTGTCCTTCTGCTTTTACACCATACCCCTCATCTCTAAAACTGATACTGATCCTATTAAATTCAGTAGAAGCAGTATCAAGAACTAGGCATGTAGCTTTTTCTTAGCTGGTTTTTAATTTGTGGCTACAGTTTGGAAGGGATGGGGTGAAGGGGAAAAAAAAAGCCTAACCAACCAAAACAAAATTCTCAGTGAAAAAACACAGCAACTATAACAACTTACATATATAAAATAAAAAGCTGTTGATCTAACAGCATCTTTCCTAAGCCTTTTGACCCCTTACAAATTTTAGAGACCGATTCCTGTTTTTGCAAATTTTTCAACCAGGTACCATCGGATGGAAAGATTTCTAGATGTTAGAATGTTACCTATAAATTTAACTGTATCAGGACCAAAGGTTGCAACAATCACAATGATTAGATTTGATGAAGATATCAGGTATTTGAGTTAACTTTCTGTTACAGTACCAAATTAAGCAAACAGTTTCATTTATGTGTTTGTAACGTGTCCCAAAAAATCCAGCCAATTTCATGAAATATACTGTCATATTTCCTGATTATCCTGGCAGGCACATGTACTTAAAAATAAAACTTACTATCTGTAGCCCTTCCCTGTCTTCTCCTCCATTCAAATATCTGCAGGTCCCAAGCCTGCAAACATGTACTTGTTTGAGGAGCCCTGCTGGCTTAGACTACTTACAAAATTAGACTTACTCATATATACAGAAGTGTTTATAGCCTCAAACCTGAATCCCCAAGCTTGCAAGAAAGACTATCCCAAACAGTGCCTGCTCAAAATAAGAAAATTTCAGTATAGAGTATTTAGTGTTTTGAAATATAAATGTAAAGTTAGAGGGGAAATTCTCATTTGAAAGACAAGATATTTCTAAGGAAAATATTAGTAATATACGTAGAAATAGAGGATTAGAATCATACAGAAGTTAAAACCTGCTGCATATACCGTCCAGAAAGAAACATCAAGTAAAATATCAAATATAAAAGCAATGACCAGGATGGTCAACATTAAGTGACAAGTAAATAAATTGTTACTCAGTGGTTTAANGGGGGGGAATCTCCAGCCTTTGTTCTCAACAGCAAATTTGTTTTATATTTTCAATGTCAAAATTTAAAAAAAGAAGGAAAATATGACTGTTACTATGGAGTAAATACGAAAAGAGGATTAACATTTATTTTTAATATTCATATTTATTTAACAACATTTCTATTAAAAGATGACAGAGTGATAAAATGGAAGTATGCTGCTCCGACAATTTTTTTTTTTGTGATCCAAGCTTGTTTAACATTTAGCTTCCACTACTACCTCAATGGAATTATTTTTCCCTCCTACTTTGGGTTACATTCATATTAAAAATTCATCCTAAACCTGCTTTGTTGGTTGTAAATGTGCAGGAGACTTTTGTTTGCATATGACTGAGCCAAAACATGCTTTCTTTATGTATCTGAATTGCCCTTATGAAGCCAATGAGCTAGATCCTGCTTACGTGCAGTAGGACTAGATTCATGGGCCAGAGCAATATGGATTTGACTGTTATCTAAACATGCAATTAGTTTTTGTTTTATTAGCTGTAGCAGTCATTTACCACTTTATATCAATAAACCCCTGGCTAGCTATAGCAAGAACGACAGAGCAAGGTTTTAATTTTTTTCTTTCTTCTCTCCTTCATTATAAATTTGGAAATATTTTTTTTTCCAAAGGATGCGAAGGAATAATACTCATGGCTAATTTTTAATGCCAGTTTCTGCTCTGGCCACTCAGATAAATACTTTCATTTACTGGAAACAAGAGTATGGTAAATAATGTATGGAAAGTGAGCTGCATTTGGCCTTTACACACATGGGCTTGGAACCTGTATCACGCCTAAAAGACACACTTATCTTTTTTTTTTTTCTCCTACAAAACATTCTCTTACTCAAACACTGGACCCTTGAATAAGCATATACAAGGTAAAACTTTCAGTAAGGCTTACTTCTACTAGGCAAATGTGCTTCTTAAGCAACTGTTTTAAAACATCCTCAAGGTCTCCATTACAACACTGCCTAGCTTTAGAATAAATAAAACAAAGCTATTACAAATATTCCTTCAAATAAGAAGCCAAGCCTGCATTCATCATGCATCCAGAACTTCTCATTTCAAAAAGAGCCCCCAAGTATTTCTGGTATCTTTTTGACGTTCCAAGTTTCCTTCTTATATTTTTAGCATTCAGTTTGCTTCATTTTTGCTCCTCCTCAATAGACAGATTAGCTCGAGCCTTGACACTGCAGGCATTGAGGCAGGCTGCTCACTCAGCTACCTGGTATCGGCCACCGCAACTCCAAGGGACTTCACACATGTTACACACCTACCAGTTTACAAGACTAAAGTGTGCTAAAGTTAAAAACTATTTGGGACTAAAGGTCAGGACCAGTTAAATTCCATTTTTATTTTGACCCAGGTGTTCTAACAGGCTGAGCTAGCGGTGGCACAGTGGTGGGTAGACCTGGTGCCGCAGCTACAGCAGGGCTCGCACAGCGAGCAGGTGGCCTCAGCATGATGGCGCATGTCCCCTCTCCTGCCCACTCACCCGGTCGGACATGCTGCCACAGCCTTACGCGCCTACTGGCCTGAGAGGTTGCACAGACCAGTTTCACCCGAGGCTGATGCCTAGATGACCAAATGGGCATGTTTTATTGTGCTCTGTTAGCACAATTTGCACGTTGCAGAATTCCCTTGGATCCAAGATCTTCTATTTGCTCCCCTGAAATTCTGTTATTCAAATTCCATACTGTTCAGGGCTGCTAGAAGTGACAGAGGGCAAGTTGACTGGTTTCCTACTTGACATCTTTTCCCGAAACTCCATTAGACCTAACTGTGGTTACCTTTTGGATACCAGAAAGAATCCATAATTGTTAGATTCTATATACATTTATTCTTAAAGCTGATAGAGAAATAAGTGCTGTATAGTTTGGGGACTACCCGTAAGGTTAAAAAACAATGGCCTAAAATTTCAACTTTGCTTCTCTGAGGTTAGGCTCCTAAACTAGGTGGCAGGGAAAGGCAAGCCAATAAATAAAAGCATTTTAAATCAAGGAACAACTATTTGATGTAATGTCTATGATACATACAGATGCAAAAGTCCACCTATGAAAGCAAGCAGTATTTTTAGCTCTGTAATTAAGTAAGTGGACTTTGTTAGGAAAATTTGGATAATAAAGTAAGCAGGATTTGGCCCACAGTTGCTTTATCACTACAGAGAAAAAAAAACCAAAAACCTCCTTTGGTGTGTTAAGACACTTCAGATACGTGTTCGTGACTTCTCAGTCCCTGTGCCAGAAACATTACAGTCTGTTTCCAAATAAAAATCGTGACATGAAGTGATCACCAAAATAATTTTGACCTCAAGGACAAATTAAAATGGAAAAAAGCAGCAAAAATTAATCTGCTGTTCTTCCCATTGAAGTCTAAACGATGCCTATTCCCCTAGATATAAAAAAGTATATACTTGTGCATAAAGAGGAGACCACTGTTACACAATTCTTCTCACATACAACATCATGCACGTGTGTCTACCTAATGCATGCACAAAGCCATAGTAAGAACTACACAAAATGTATGGGTTTTGTATATGGACAGATAAGGTGGGTAAAATATACACGGCTACATGCGCACAAATACACACACACAGAAATTATGACAGCTGTTTCCCTCAAATAAACGAGGCTACTGAACGGGCTGATACAATTCCTATTCAGTGAAAAAAATAGCCCCCGATTTCAGTGGGGTTCAGATCAGATTCAGTTAAACTAGGTGAGCAGTATGCACCTTATAGGCATGTATGTTCAAACACATTTTCAAAGCAACTATTGGAACAGCAATAAATTTGTGAAATCCCTCTCCAGCATAACTGTTTCACTAATGTAGAAGAACTATACCGCAGTTTTACAAACAACTTAAAATTCTATTAACCTGCCCAAATGCCTTATAAACAAATTAACTGAGGACAGATTCATTTGATTCTATTTATTATTTTCAGTTACTATACTCTTCCTGGCTTTTTAATGCACATATGCCTACATATACGGACATATACCCAGACCCCCACATACAGAGTCCTACTATACTAGTTCAAATTTATACAAGAAATTCCTTTAGCAGGAATGAATCAAGAGACTGATTTAGTTTAGTAAGAAAGAAAAGCAATGACCATTACTTAATTAGGACAGTGTTAGCTAAAATTTCACATGTGGAGTGTGGGGAATATGAGAGGAGCATGCTCGTGTGGTACCAATGAGTTCAGTAGTGTTCAACAGGTGTTACATGATTAGGTGGGGTGGGGGGGGCCAGACCGACTGTGGTCTTTTGTAGATCAGAACACCCAAATTAATCTGAAAAGAAAAAATAAAGATGAAATGCAATAAATGCTATTTTATGCAGAACAATGTTTTCTTCCATTTCAATCTCATCAGGTTTTCGTGATTTTTTTCTAAGATTGCTTTTCTTGCATGTAATATCTGCTTAAATTTGGGCAGCAAATAAAATAGCTAAATCGTGATGTTTCTACTGTATATAAATATATATCAACTGAACAAAATAAATGAAAGGGATGAATACGCCTCAAAGAAGAGGTCAAATAACAACTTCAGAATATAAAATTATCAGTCTTGAACCAGTACTTTTTGTATACAGGTCTAAAGGAGTTTTCCTAATGGCCTCACTGTAGGAACAGAACTGACTCCATAATCTCATGAACCATACAGGCGAGTAAATGAAGGTCTTACACAAAAAGATACAGTACAGCAGGTTACAAGGGTTTCAGCACTCATGTTCATTTGGGAATCTTTAAACCTACTGGCATGGAAGTACTTGGTCACATTTTGTTTACTGAGTGCTAAACTGCTGGATCTCCGTTCTCAGTTTGGCAGCTGCGTTATACACGTATTTTTAAAACCCATTACACTGAGAAAGGCCTAGTTTGACTATGAATAATCAGAGAAGGAAACAAGCAAGCAAGCTAACAAAAAGGTACCAATGGTTTGTGTGATACAAGTTTGGAAGGTCTCTGTTCAGTTGCCAGGCAATAATTGTTAGTGTTAAAAAAATAAAATTAAAAAAAAAAAAAAAATCTCCACTCTCATCTTTTGACAACCTGAGCAGAGAGGTCCTGGAAAACCAAATATTCCTCTCAAGCTTTGAATAGTCCCTCTGCCCTGGAGCAGATGTAGCATGGGGCAGTGAATTAATAAAGTCAGAGTATCTATTGCTAATGGGTTTACTAAGCATATGAACAGAGAACCAGTCACACAGTGCCAGAACTACATCCTATGGAAACTGTTCAAAATAACAACAAATAGAAATTCACAGAAACCAGGATCCTTCAGGGAGGGCTGTAAGGTGTTTATCCCACTTCTGCAACTGGACAATTAAAAGTAAAGAAAAATTCAGCAAGAGCTTGATTTTCAACACAATCAAGGTATTTTTACCCATTGTGAAAAGGAAGGGAAAAAACCTCAGATGCAGTAGTGCAAGACAAAAAGCCTTTCCCTGCAAGCATCTGCTTCTCTGAGCAGCGCTTACTGCTGTGAGGAGCCCTATTGTGGTCAGGCTAAGTCCTGTTAGAAGACTGCTTGGAAGAGGAAAGCCCTTGCTGGATCAGGATATAGTTACTTTACTCAAGAAATAGCTGCTGGGTTTGCAAATAACATACAAAGCTTTGTATCGCAACAGACTGCTGGTGAATACAGCCAGCCATAAAATATCTTCCTGATTATATGGTCAAAATTGGGGTTAAAAAAACTGAATGGAAGTTGCAGAAATGCAGGCAATCACAGGTCAATAAACATTTTTTTTTTTAAAATGTCCTCAACTCCATAAACCGTGCTATAATAAAATAGTCTGTCCCGTACTTCAGCATAATTAATACTGAATAGGCCTCAAAAAAGTTAGTAAATATTTATGAAATGAACTATAATTTTCTTAGTGTACAGTAAAACCTGTGAATCAGTAAACCATCTTTAAATTTTTTTAAAACTTACACATATCAAGAAAAGGATCACATTTTGCCTTTATTACTTCTACTATGGATTTGCATGCACATATATTTGTGGATATGTTCACATGTGCACATATACATCCATCCATGCACCCATAAAATAGTCTGTATGCACATACAAAGACTTGTATATTCACAAATACTGGTAAGAAAAACAAAAGAACTAAAAAGTGCACCTTGTAAAATTGTTATAAGTTTAAACTATTGCAAAAATTTAAAATTATTGTGTAAACAATGTCATGGTTTCTGATACTAATTTTATTTTAAAGAGGAAAACCTGAAAGCACTTGGAGAAACTAAAAAAAAAAAAAAAAAAAGGCAATGCTGATTTCCCATTTTACAAGCTCTTTATTGTTGTATTTCATTCTGTTTGGCCAGCAAAAAAACCCAAACTAAGAAATCAATTATCTTCCTATCCTAGCCATTTTACCTCTTTGCTGTCATGTACGAACACAAATCAGTTGCATTTGGCTTTTTGACATTAAATATAAAATAAAGTCTTTTAATTTAATTTAAGAACAAAAGACAATAGTTTTTTCTGTTCCGTCTCACAAGAATACTTTTTTTAAATTTTTTGGGGGGGGTGTTTGTTTTTAAGAAAAACATGGGGCTTTTAGAAGTGACTGCCATAGGTCCTTCAAGATGACTTTTAGGGTCACATTTCAACATAACATCCCTTATACTGCAAGCCTGCTTCAGCAGAGCTCCCAAATGTTTCAGCTTAGTGACTTGGCACTCTGTTCTCTTATATCACACTATACCCAAGTACTTCAACCTCTCAATAAAGCCTAGAGACAAAGGTGTGGGTGAACTGCCGGTATACAGACTAGAACAGTTCAGTGTACAAATCCGTATCGTAAAAAAGTTGTGATTTTTTTCTTGCTCCTGTTTTTCTTAATCAGTTCAGTCAGGTTGTCCTTTTGCTACAACTGCGTGATAAAAACGCATGCCTATGAACCTACACACACACGAACAATTATTTACAAAACTCTCTATAAAAATCTGGAATACATGTTAACAAATCCTATTTTTGTGCAGTAGATTCTTTCTTCCCACCCGTGCTTGCCTCAGCTTATCGTAAAGCAGGGAGCACACGCTCCCCTCTATGCCTTGTAACTTCCATTGTCGCCTGCAACATACTGCAGATGGGTAACCCATTTCTAACCTAGCCGCACTGCCTGCAAAGTCCCCGTCAGCCCTGTGCAACAGGCACAGCAGCACGCACCACTCTAATTTACCTATGGAGCAATTAAGGTGAGGAACCTTAACACCAAACTCGGCAGCCAAGGGGGAGATCTCTCACACTTACGTTGACAGGCCCTGGCATCTGCTTCCTCTGCTCGGTGATGAACTTTGTGATCGTCCAAGTGCCAGAAGACAGTGGCCAACCCAACCAGCCATCACGTCTGCTGAACTGGCTGCTCGGACTCGGGCTCACTCCTCTGCCTTCTGCCCTGCCTCCCAGTTTTCACCTGCTGTGTTCACCAGGAGCACTCATCTTGTGCCATCGTAGGAAACAAGGCAGTGCGCGTGGGCCTGAGGCAGGACAAAGGAGAAGGAGGAACAATGAAACAGGAATAAGGGGAAAACAGGAAATCTAAAAAAATAAGAAGAAAAAGGAGGGGAAATTGAAAGAGGAGAAATAGGAACTGTCTTGCCATGTTCACATCATGAGTTGCATTGAGTCATTTCTCTACCTGTGCTGTATCATACTTCCCCAGCAGATGTTCCCGTGAGGGTAAGGAGTGTGACCGAGAAGCGTTGCTTTGATGAGGGTGAATCTGGGAACCAACAGTGGACAGATTTTTTTAAAAAGCCTACGTGTCACTCTGCTAATTCATTTCTTTTTTTGGCTTCTAAAGTCCTGATTTGGAAGGAAGAGAAAGTTACCAAATATATTGCCAAAAAACAACACTCCCCAAAGCCACGTCATCTCTCCCCGTACTTTAGGATGTCCCTCTCTTTCTACCTCGAGATGAAATTCAGCTCCTCTTCCAACCAGGAATTCTGCCTGGCCCTGTGTTTGGGACGCGTGGGCTGAAGACTCTCTGAGGAGCAAGAGGCCACACAAGCAGATCTATGGCAAGGGCTGACAACTGTGCCTGGGCAGGGAACGCCTCACCGCACCATCCCTGCACTGGAGATGTACCAACAAACAGCAAATTAGCAATGAGTATCTGTTTGCATCAAAATTGGCAAACGTATTGGCACAGCCAGGAACTTCTAACAGGTATGTCAGGATTTTTCACATTCTCTTAACGGATAAATAGCTTACGTACATTCCCTCTCTCCCCCCCTACTGCTCCTACTGGTTTTCTCTTCTCTTAAATCACTGGCCATTTCTAATGTGGCAAAACAGAGCATAGGAACACATGCTGAAAATTAACTAAAATATAACAACATAATTAAAGAGATTTAGAAAGGAAACCAGAAAGTGATAGAGACCTGGCATCAGCTTGCCACTAAGGATACGGGCAGCTATGCCAGACACGCAGAATTTTAGCAAGTCACCCAGCCAGGCTTTCCAGACAGAGAAAGGCAAGGGCATTGAGACGTTTCTGTGTTGGCTTTTGTGTCTTTGTTTGGCTGCTCGCAGCTCACGGTACTTATGTTAAATTAATACTGCTGACTATATATTCTGTATATTGAGGTTAAGTAACTGATAGTGTCATGGCTGCGGGCCACTTCTGCCCAACCCTTCTCCTAATTAGCCAGCCTTTTTCGTCTTTACTCCTCTCCTGGGAAATGCTGACATTTTTTCCGGAGTGGACACTATGTGCCATTCACTCAGCGCAAGATCAAACGCGCTCTCTTCTAGGCCGCTTTCCCCTTTCCCTCCTTTTGCTTGTACTGAGGGTGGACACCAACGTGGGCACTGACTTATATCCGTACAGTTGGGACTGTAATGCGACGAGCTGCACAACGGCACATTTTTTCAGTGCTTGTCCCGATTCCTCTGTTGGAAAATAACCTTATTTGCTTCACTAAAGCTATAAGCTCAAGCGGTGGGCCCTGACTCGGCAGTGCTTTCTGCCTCCCGCACCGATCCGGTAGACCTGTTCACATGAGGGCAGATAATTCAAGGAGGAAAAACGGAAGAATCGCGTCCTTTAAAAACTAGATGTAATTTCTCCATGGCAGTTTCCCACCGCTTTCCATTTTTTTCCTTCAGCCATGTGCTCATTTGAAAAGGCATCATTTAAAAGAAACAAATTCTCAGAAGAAATTTTTTTTGCAATTCCCTTTTTCAGAAAGGTTTGCACGCAAACTGAAAATGTTCAGGTTTCCCAGGCAGTTGAACCTTGTCCGCTCGGGCAGAAGCCCATGATAGCTTACGTTATTTAGCATGGCATTATCCCATACTGTTTACTTACAGCTCACTGAAAATAAGGGATGATGGAACATATTTTCCTGGGCGCACCCTGACTTTATTCTTAGTAAATTGTTTACTATATTCTCGGCCTAGAAACTCACATTACTCCAAGCCTTTTTTAAAAAACTATGTGCCCAACTGCAGCAGCCACTTTCAGCTATGGGGAGAAGTTGACAATAACCCTTTCAGTACCTCCACTGGCTAGCAAAGGGGGCCACTTCAGAAGATAGCCCGGCCACCTCCTGGGAGGCACAGCTGCTGCAATGGGAGAGCACGGAGAACAGGAGGAAAACAGGGATTTGCCAAAGTCAGAGAACGAGCTTTGGGGATGGGGGAACCCTCTAATAAAATAAACGGAAAATGAAATTTGCCTCCCTTCTCCTCCCGCATCTCCCATCTATGCCTGCTTGGTAGAGAACAACATGGTGCCTGGACGGTAGGACTAACACCACCACAACTCAGCAACATTCCACAAACACAGGGGTCACATTTCACCTCTGGCTAGACTCGAGGGAATCGTCCCTTTCCTCCTGAGGAGGTTAATGCTGCATCCTGGTGACCAGCGCAGGTGCCATCAGTACCCGAACGCATGTCCTTGCCACCACACTAATAGCTCAGCCCGTGGCTACCTGCGCAGGGACAGGAATGCCGGTCACAGGAAGCACCTGAGCTGTGCTGGAGGCCATACTCCGGCCACGCAGCGCGGACGGTGTGTACCAACCCCGGGGAGGTTCTACAGAGGCTAAAGCTGTATTAGAAATGAGACTTATGTCATGCTGCTACCATGACGCATTTCTCCATGTGCAAATATAATCATTAATAAAGCATCTTCTATCGTCCTTCTAAACCCATCCGAACAACAGCACCAAATATGCTATAAAACACAGTGTCACTTTTTATTTTGAAGTGGAAACTTCGAGTTTCACGGGGAGAAGTTTTGTAACTCTCTTCTACAAATTAGGAAGCTTGACTACCCAGAATTAAAACAAAATGCTAGGAAAAAAATCCATTTTATATTCACATACATATGTGTTTTGCGTGCATGTGTGCACGCATGTGCGCAGTCAACCCTGTGCCTCTGTGTATTGCTCTGAGCGATACTAGGTCACTTATACGGAAAATTGCCTGTATTTAAGTAAGGTGCAACTTCTCCCTGCTCCAAACAACGTCCACGGACGCTGCTGCAGGTCCAAACACATATCTTTCCTGGTTATATTTACAAACGGAAATGGATTGTATTTACAAACAGAAATTAAAGTGAAACAGCACGGTCTCATTTCAGACTAAGTTTGGCTGCTGTAGTGCTCCTCTCCAAAGTTTGGTAAGTCTACACCCTACATTTTCCCCCCCAGAACTGCTTATCATGTCTGCAGTACCATAAATCGGCTAACCTTTCCTACCACTTCTACTGCTAATTAGGCTTCACCAGGGTTTTCACTCTTACGCTCCCTACATTATATAAATGCAGTGGCAGCT
>VYZV01020050.1:283-14615 GCA_013401275.1 Pandion haliaetus | reverse complement strand
GTTATGATATAAAATACACAGCATCAGTGTACGCAAAATGTTATCATGTAACTTGTAGTAGTCACAGGCATTGCCAGATGGATTCCTGATGCTGTTATTTTTGTTTCATTGTCACTAAAATTTACACCAATTTCCTAGTGAGAAATCTAAAAAGATATGTTGAATATTCAAA
The DNA here is from genome assembly GCA_013401275.1 of Pandion haliaetus. Lineage (NCBI taxonomy): Eukaryota > Metazoa > Chordata > Aves > Accipitriformes > Pandionidae > Pandion > Pandion haliaetus. The sequence goes on along the minus strand of VYZV01020050.1, from coordinate 14,443 downwards.
GGAAAATAAAGTATTACATTTCAATTTTGACTTGTATAGAATATCTGTGTCTTAGGAATAAATACCTGCTTTAAATGGACAAAAATAAAGTAGTCACCTATTGCCAATAAATATGAAAAATTAATCTGCTTTTAAAATTTGAGTATAAAGAAAAGATAATGGTATTTGCATCACATTCCAAATGACCCTATACAACATAAATTGTTCCCCTGCTCTTTCACATTCTCTGGTTCTAGACTTTTTAGAAGTGTTTCATCAATAACTCTTTCAGAATGGAAGTAAGAAAGAATAAGGGAATAGCAGTGTGGCTATGCCTAACTAAATTATAAAAGAGTAGGAAGAAACATCTCTATCATCTACATATATTGCTGTAAACAGCTTCTGCTCATATGCATTTGATAATTCATAAGACTAAAAACAATTCAGACAAAAATATGCAAAGCTTTAAAAAGGAGTCCGAAATAAAAATAAGGGAGAATACAAAATCTGAACTGATTTGTGACCTTTGATCTGACTTACAGACCTGAACCGAACTGGAAATATGACAGTAAATTATTAAAATTTTACTTTGGGTGCTTCAATATCACTGAATCAGGAAACTAAGAATATTAAGCCATACAGAGAACATAAGACTCACATATTTCAAAAAGTATTTAAAAATGTATGTGTGTAATTATTTACATTTCACAGATGATGTATTTAATTAGGTGTCAAAGAATATGATTTTTCAGTTACTTTTGTCAAACACAGCATTTAAAGAAGCCAGTAACTACGTGCAGTTAATGCTTCCACTCAGAAGATTATGCTTCCTGGTTTCCTATGATTTCATGTGGTACTAGAAAAGAGACATGACTAAAAAAAGAAGGGGGAATTGATTAATAATGCTTAATTCAGAATGAACATTCAATTTCCAAGCAGCAATTAAGTTATAATATCAGCAAAGCATATAGAGTTGATAGAAATTGCTGACATTTTGTAACTATATAGTCATATAGCACATTGTTTCTATATTTCATGTTAGTTCATAATGGATCTCATCCAGTTCCCATTAAATTATTGATATTATGATTTTACTGATATTTTGACCTTAATCAATACCTGCAAGTAAAATGCAAATGTTGTTGACATGTTCCCCCCAAGTTAGGCCTTTTGGTATTGCTTAACAGTATCACTAGTAAAGCAAAAAGATCATGAGGTTCAACCCTGCTTTACAGCTTCCTGGAAAAAAACCAAAATGTAAATGAAATATGTCTATCTACATAAATGTTACAGATGCTTAGACATTTCATGACTCTGTTCTACTTTATGGATTGGGGTCTCCAACCAGGCCATCTTCTACACGTTAAAATCACAAAACACCTTTGATGCAATATATCCCTTCCAAAAAGAACCATGAAATTAAATAAAGGTATTTCATCCAGGTTAATTACCCTAAAGAAAGGGTAAGATGTGAAATGTACTAACAAATGGCTGCTGACTTGGCCAAACTCTGCCCCACCTGCCCCCAGCATATATATTTCAGCATGTATTTTTTCATTTCAATTCAGAAATATCTCAGTGATGTTTCCTAGATACTTTCAGGACACTCACCCTCCAAGATAAGAATTCCATGCTACTCAGTTTAGTGATATAAGTGAAAAAATGAAAGGGTTCAGAAGAATTACAGCAATTATTCAACATCTGCAAAGCCTTCTTTTCAGCAGAAAGTAAACAACCTCAATTTATTCTTTTCTTTGAAAGAAATTAATTTATTAAATTCTGTATCGGCTCTTATGGTAAGTTGACTTCTCATAGAGTGGGGACCATGCTGCTGAAGTACAATAGTAGGGAGAAATCTCATAAAAAAACCACCACAAATATCCTCAGTAGGTATAATTAGCTATAGGAATAGCTTTAAGGATGTGATAGAAGCTCTCTCAATTGACGATTTTCTTTCACAATTAAACTAGAACATAGATACTAAGAATGACAAGCAAGCATAAGTTTGGGGTTTGTTACAGTCATTAGCAAGTAAAACTTCATAGAACGTTATCCAGCAGGAAAATTTAAAGGACCATAACTGTTCCTTACAGCCTTAAAAATCTAGGAATCTAATCTGTTGAAAAAGTGGCAGCTAAGTTTATCACAATGATCTTGAAATGACAAAAATCTTTACAAAAATAGAGACTAATATAATGCTACACCATATTCAAAGTAGCATATTTGGATATTTAAAGTTACTGCTTCATTCCTTTCATTTTATATTACAATTAACATTGATATAATAAACTCAATTTCACCTTCCTGTCAACCATCAATAATTCCTGATGTTATTTTATTAAGAAATAGAAGTAGACTGTATTATCCCACTTAGCCATCAAATGCAATACTTTACTCCTTATTTTTGGTCTTCGCATAAATTCTTCTCTCGCTTTGTTTTATTATTTTATAAATTTTCTTTAATTAATCATGTAAACTTTTTACGAAGAGACTAGTTTTTTTGTTTATTTAAATATCATGCTATCATGAGAAAAAATGTATTATAAATCTTATGTGTTTAACCCGTTTCCATATAAATAAGCTATAAAAATATCTTTCATAGAAAATTTTAAAAGTATAAATGTACATACTTATAAAAAGATGTAATTTGTGTAAAAAAAGCATGTACTGGGGTTAGCATTTTCATGTACATTTAAATAAGAAAGATGCAAAATACTAGCACTAGTTTAAAAAAACCAAATGTGTCCAGAGCAATATTGTGGATAATTTATGGGTAGCTCATTCTAGCTCTATTAGAATAATACCTAATATAGTATTTTGGAATTAATGGGAAAAAAAATGTATGTAAATGTGTAAAAGTGCTAAGTTTTTCAGTTGCTGTAATTCCCAAAACATTGTTTTATCCCAAACACGGCATCATGAATAACTTTTATGAAAAACAAGGACTGAATGCCCTAGTCTTCTGATCATAAAGATGAACAAATATATGCACTACAAAATTTTTAATTTTGAGGTCTTTTTTATTTCTACAAGCCAGATAAAATTGCATGCCATTTTACTCTTCAATCAGGAATGAGTTACATGAAGAGATTTAAAAAAAACCAAAAAATAAACCCCAGATGGCTGTCTTGCTTAAGAAGAAAAGGTGATGTGTCCTGCTATTCATGAAAAGAACTTCATAAAACCTTGTCTGTAATAAACAATTCGTATACTTAGATTATGCTTACAAATACTCATTACTGGAAAAAAAAACCAGTAAAGAAAAAGTAGGAATAGGAAAAACAATATTTAGGTATTATATTTGCTTGTTGAGAAAAAAAAAAAATCCTATTTACCATATAGAAGACTTAGTCAAAGTGCAAGGAAACCTCCCTAAATCTTTCAATGTTGAAAATCTGGATTTAGAATCTCTTTTTAGCCATTTGTTTGGGGAATGTTCAGGGACATATGAAAAGAGTGGGGAGAAGAAAAGGAAAAAAAAACCTAGTATCTCAGACTTTTCTCCTTTACCTTCATAAAATAATCCTCTATTCACAGTCAACAATTTTAACCTCTGTTAGGGAACATAAAAAAATACAAGATTATATCTTAAAACAATTTAGGGCAAATCCTGAATGCATTTTGGTCTACTAAAACCAGCACTATTTTAGCCAAAGCTTAGCATGGAATTTTTCTGAGAAAAATTGGATGACCATATATCAAAAAACAGTGATTTACATGGTTGAAGCAGATCCTAGCATGTTCATTCAATATCTGACATCAAATTAAGTGGTTTCATTCTTAAATTCAGGTTAAAATAACCAAACCTGGAAAAATTGCAACCATATAAATGTTCAGTAATGGAGAGGGGAAAATCATTGTCAAAGTGAATTCAATACATTTCACTGTTTGAATGTCCAATACTCTGAAAACAGACAAAAGAAAAATTTGACCTTCCAAACCAAATGCTCTCCTAGGTAGTTGAAGAAGGCATATCATACCTTTTTTGAGAAAAAAGCTGTGAGAAATAATTCAAAAAATTTCCTCTCTGATGCTTAGAAGAATTTTTAAATATTCAGTAGTAAATGTTCATGTGTCACAGCTAAGCTGTGAGAAGCTCATTAGCATTGAAAGAAATAACTCTATAAGGAAGTTACATACAGCCTTCATCACAGAAGGGTTGCCCACCTTACAGTTCCAACCTAATCTCCACCTGCTCCATTTCCTAAAAGGCACCCTACAAAATTCCTAACAAAAGATAATACAGATTGAGTTTCTCACCAGTATATAATAGACATAATTATCACTTGCTTGGGTAAGATTTTTCTTCCTAATTAAAGCTTCACGGTGTTTATTCCCCAGTTTCACTTTTTCCCCATTTTGTTTGTATATAATCTTCAATTGCATTTATTCAAATGAAGATTGATTTTTTTATGAATTGTTAAATTTTTTTAAAGCTGTAACCTTGTGGTTGAAGATGGTTTGTTATGAAACTCACAATAGAGCCATTTTTTATTGGTTTTATATTTTCTTTATTAATTTTTTTCTTCTACTAATAACTAGTATTAATCTATTAAACTACCATCGATTTCCTAGAAATGATGAAATTTATGTTTATTTCAAATATCAAAGCAAGTTGTCTGGATTAAAAAGTTAGTGTAATACACCAGTAATTAAAACAGAATATTTTGAGGGGTTTTATATACAATATTGATTTCTACATGAGGGAGAGCGCAAACCTACAGTTTATAAAATACTGTGGTAAAGGATCATTCATTAGTATATTTTCTGAGCAATACATTCAAAGTTTAGTGAAAGGAAAAAAAATATGGTGTAAATGCCATGTTTGCAAGACATTATTAAGACGAAGAACAATGACTCACTTCAGTTTATTGTAAGAAACTGACGTGCATATTATTACATTCAGGGGATTATAGGCTTATGCTTTAAGTATGGAAGTGCTGAAATGCCGTATCAGTATAATGTTTTCTACAAAAATAACTACACCAAGTAGACTCTTCCCACTCTCTTCATATGTAATACAAAATTAACATTTAAAGTTGTTAGCATATGTACATTTGTGTAAATCAAGCTGTTACTTATGTATTCTGCTCCTTTAAACCAGGTGTAAGTAGGACCAAGAAACAACTCCTACTACAGCTGAGAATCTGCAGTTAACCAAAGATGTGGAAAAGAGAGGCCGGTGTAATGGGCTTGAATACAGACAAATAAATAAATATATATATATATACTTTAGAAAAAGGAAAAATCCTGTACTGGATTTGCGTGGCAAGGTTTTGGTAGTGGGGAGGGGGTTACAGGGGTGGCTTCTGTGAGGAGCTGCTAGAAGCTTCCCCTATGTCTGACAGAGCCAACACCAGCTGGCTCTAAGACGGACCCGCTGCCGGCCAAGGCCAAGCCAATCAGCGATGGTGGTAGTGCCTCTGTGATAACATATTTAAGAAGGGAAAAAAAGTTGCAGGCAGACAGAAACTGCAGCTGGAGAGAGGAGTGAGAATATGTGAGAGAAACAACCCTGCAGAAACCAAGGTCAATGAAAAAGGAGGGGGAGGAGGTGCTCCAGGCGCCGGAGCAGAGATTCCCTTGCAGGCCATGGTGAAGACCATGGTGAGGGAGGCTGTCCCCCTGTAGCCCATGGAAGTCCCCTGTGGAGAAGATACCCACCTGCAGCCCATGGAGGATCCCACGCTGGAGCAGGTGGACGTGCCAGAAAGAGGCTGTGACCCTGTGGAGAGCTGTGAGAGACTGAAAGAACTAATGTCTCAAACGTTGTGGTGGGGCAAGTTCTGCATAACAACAAACCACAGGTGAGAAGCTGATCAGCACAGGACATCAGCAACAGGACAGGGAGGGCATGCCAGAGGATGTGCAGTTCCATGTTCTGATACACTGAGCAGGGCAGCTCACCATGTATGGCCAAAGATCAAACAATGGTCATGTCTGCAGGGAAGGAGACGTTACTCCCCAAGTGACACCCAAGCCCATCAACCCATTTCCAAAAGGTTCTGGAAGCACACACCGTGTAATGAGTTTGAGTGCCCACCCAAAGGAGGGGCAAGGAGATGATAAAAGGACACAAACTGAAGCCCCATGTATGTGCACCCTCTGGAACTGGACCTCTAGGCTGACTGGACTGAGGACGAGTGAAATCTTTCTCTTTTCTTTTCCTCTTTCTCTCTCTGACTTACTCTTTCCGTTTTCATAATCTGTCCACCTCATCCCTTTAGACATAAAAACTGTTGACCAAGTCTGGGACTAGGAGTGGACCCAGCCGCCCCATGGCTTCTCTTGGAGAAGGAGTCTAGAAAGCAAGGGGGGGTCTACTCTGAACCTCGTGACTCAAGGGGAGGGCTCTTTTTATTCCCTGAATTGATGTATATGGTTACCAGGGGTTATACAGTTTACTGAGATGGTTTCATGCTAATTCCCGTCTGAGAGACCCCGCCACCTACTGTTACACTTTCCAAGCTCAGGCTGCTTCTGCCATGAACAAAATGTTCAACTGATCGTTTGGTGTCGTTTCACTTTAATTTAGGGAATTCTGAACTCACCATGACCCCTCCCTGCTACATCCAGCCTGGGTTGTGACAAGAGCCCATGCTGGAGCAGGGTCGTAGAAGGACCTGTGGACCTGTGAAGGGAGGAGCCCATGGTGGAGTAGGTTTGCTGGCAGGACTTGTGACCCCATGGGGGACCCATGCTGGAGCAGTTTGTGAAGAACTGTAGTCCATGGGAAGGACTCACATTGGAGAATTTCATGGAAGACTGTCTCCCATGTGTGGGGCCCCACGCCACAGCAGGGGAAGAGAGTGAGGAGTCCTCCCCCTGAGGCGGAAGGAGCAGCAGAGACAGTGTGATGAACTGACCACAACCCCCATTCCACGTCCCACTGCGCTGCTGAGGGGGAGGAGGTAGAGAAATCAGGAGTAACGTTGTACCTGGGAAGAAGGGAGGGGTGGGGGGAAGGTGTCTCTAAGATTTGGTTTTATTTCTCATTACCCTACTCTGATTTGATTTGTAATATATTAAATTCATTTTCCCCAATTCAAGTCTGTTTTGCCTGTGATGGTAAATGGTGAATGATCTGTCCTTGTCCTTATCTCTACCCATGAGCCTTTTGTTATATTTTCTTTCCCCTGTCCAGTTGAGGAAGAGGAGTGACAGAGCAGCTTTGATGGGCACCTGGCATCCAGCCAGGGTCAACCTACCACAATCCAGAATCTTCAAAATTTTATATAAAACCACATCTTACATGCACTGTGCTTGTTTTGCTTTAAAACCAGTTATACAGGTAGAAATGCTAGTTCTGTTCTAAAATTGCACATTATGTGAACTGCTATAAACAGAAACTTGTACTGTACCTTGGATATGTAATCAACATTTCTTCTTTGAGGTCTAGTAGACAATAAATCCAGCTTTTTGCTGGAGGCGTAGTTGAATAACTTCACCTAGGAGTCCCTCCAAACTTTGAGAATTGTATCAGCTGTTTCTAGGCACCAGTGATCGCTGCTAGCTGTGATAACCAAAATCAGTTAAATGTTCAGCACTGCCATGAGATGGGCAATGGACCGATGAATATATTAATTGATGTATCAGCCTCCTTATAAAGGACATGGGATCTCACATGCAGTTGGCAATAAACACTGTGCAGCGGGGTTGTCGGTCAGCATTTATACATCACGTAGTACGAAAAAGTTTTGATAGACCACTGAGCCATGGGGTAAGCCTATTCTGATGCAGATACTCCCTTCTGCCAAGAAGTCCCCACGTTCTTAGAAGAATATTAGAAGGTGCACCCGTGAAGCATCTAAGGAAGCTCCCACTACTAGTTATCCAAAAGTGATAAAATTTTGAAAAAAACTTTTGGCTTTGCAAGTAAAAGGGACAATTAGTAACACTAAAAATAACATTGGTTTTATACTTCAAAGCAATAGATAATACAACAAGTGAAAAGACATCTGTGTGTCCAAGTTGTAAGGAAATGACTTTGTAATGTGATGTGATATCAAAGGTTTAAAATTACAAATATCAAAAGGACTAGAAAATTAGACAAACTTAACACAGAATATGACTATTACGGTATCGTGGTTTCAGTCCAGCCGGTAAGAAAGCACCAAGCAGCCGCTCGCTCACTGCCCACCCCCTCCCCTGGCCATGGTGGGATGAGGAGAAAATTATAAAGGCAGGTTCGAGGGTTGAGGTAAGGACTGGGAGGGATCACTCCCCACTTATGGTCATGGGCAAAAGACAGGCTCAACTTGGGTAAGAAAAAAAATAAATTCAATTGACTACAAATCAAATCAAAACAAGGGTATTAGGAAGGGAAACCAAACATCAGAACACCTCCCCCCACCCCTCCTGCCTTCCTGGCTCAGTTCCATTCCTGGTTCTCTCTCCCTCCTCCCCCCGCCGGCACAGGGGAACAGGGAAATGGGGGGTTAGGGTCAGCTCACCACACCTTGTCTCTGCCGCTCCTTCCTCCTCAGGGGGAGGACTCCTCACTCGTCCCCTGCTCCACCGTGGGGTCTCTCCCACGAGACACAGCCCTTCATGAACTTCTCCAACGTGACTCCTTTCCGTGGGCTGCAGTTCCTCACAAACTTCCCTGGCACGGGTCCTTTCCGTGGGCTTCAGTTCTTCTTGAACTTCCCTGGTGCGGGTCCTTTCCACGGGCTGCTCTCCAGTCACACACTGCTCCAGCGCGGTTTTTACCATGGAGTTACCGCCATCTTCGGCAGCCTCCGCTCCACCGCTCACCACCATGGGCTGCAGGGGGACAGCCTGCCTTCTCATCACGGGCTGCAGGGCCATCAGCCTCCTCAGGCGCCCCTCCTCCCCCTCCTTCTTCACTGACCTCGGTATCAGCAGAGGGATTCCTCTCACATTCCATTCCCACTACTCACTGCAGGTTCCCCTTCTTAAATTTGTTCTCCCAGAGGCGCTACCACCGTCACTGACTGGGTCGGCCTGGGCCAGAGGCGGGTCTGACTTGGAGCCGGGGGAGCTTCTAGGAGCTTCTTAAAGGAGCTACCCCTGCGGCCCCCTCCCCCTCTACCAGAAGAACCCCATGCCACACAAACCCATAATATATGGGATTAAAAATATGGAAATTTTAGTGGTCATTTAAATGTAGAATATATAAATAGGTTATACTGGAAAAAGCAATCCGACATCCAGCATAATTCACCAGAGGTTAAAAGTTCAGCTTCTGTATTAGGGTAATAAAAACCAATTATTAAGAAAGTAGCTAGACAAGACCTTTCTTGCCTAGTCATCCTACTGCTCATATAATGCAAGATAACATTTTTGTTCCGACATCTAACCCCTTTGACATTTAAAAAAGATTTTCAACTGTGGGGAAGTACTCTTTGTTTTTAATCATCTCCAATTTAGAAATACAGAAAAATATCAATGATTAGAAAAAGTTACTGTGGATATAGGTTGCTAGAGAAAAAAAAAAGCAAATCCTGATATTTTTTTACTTAAATTAGTTGCCTTCAGCAACAGGGAAAAGAATTTTGCTAACATCTCACTGCACTAGCACTGATGGTTGCTAAATAGCATGGGCAGTGCTCTCAGAATTCCATCCTGTTTTTTCTGTTTCAGGAGAGGAAGGAATAGAGATCTGCAAAAGATATACACATTGGCCATAAACTATGAAACTATCGTGCTGGGAGGAGCATGGAAAAACCTTCTCTTTGGCCTACCTATCATCCTCATTCTTTATTGTAGAGAAGGCAAGCAGATTGTATGCAAATGTCTATATTTTGGGAATCCATCTGAAATTCTGCATTTCAAACCATAATTCAAACCCTGAGAATGAGGAATATTACTCACTTTAAAAGAACTTTTAGCCCTACAATTTCAAAGTATATTTTTAAATATTAAATAAACCCTGGGAACAATGTATTCTCATTAGAGTGTGACCCATGGTTCTATCTTTTCATCATTCTTTTAACCAATAGGTTCAATCGATTGAAGTTTAGGAATGAACTCATCTGCCAAAGGCCCATCCTTCCAATACATACAATGCTTTTTGAATGAGTACTAAAACAAATACTCTTAAAAACAATACAACCAACTGAAGGCCACAATGTTGCCTTGAAAATAGAGTGGCACTTCCCTAACAAATCTTCTGATCCTCATGCATTTTGACTTAAGTGTCAGGATAGTGAGATTAGAGGTAGGATTAAAACTACGCTACTGTTTACTGTAGTGAAAGAACTTATTAATTAAATACTAATAGGACAATTAGAGGACAATACTTCTCTGTTTATACAATATTTAAGACAAATATATTTTTGCAAGGTAGTGAAGCAAAGCTGGTGTAATATATATTATGTTCATATCAGCCAAGAAGTATTTTCCTATTAATTTATAATTATGTATGTTTTGTTTATACAGTTATTTCCATAAATAGGCTGTTTTATACTTGCACTATGAGTAGATGAGAAACATTTATGTTCAGATAGAAGCTTCATAATTTAGAATATGTATTCTACGCATACTAAAAAAAATGAGATTACAGTCTTTTTATATTCAGTAGGTACATCAGAAAATTATTCACAGACTCTTAAGGGTCTGCGATTCAAAGGTATATGAAACCAATTACAAGACATGTTTTGTAACTTCTAACATGTTGCACCACTGTGACAATGATGTGAAAAAGATTAAGCAGATTACAGAGGGATAGGAAAACTCTAATCAAAGGCAAAAATGAAAACGGCCATCCTTAGCAGAATAACATCAGCATCTTCCAATGAGATTTCTAATGCATGTGTAGATAAATTCCCTTTGTTAAGAACAAGTTAGGCAGATCCTGAATGCCTACATGGTGCTTTGTTGTTGTTTTTGGGGTGTTTCTGCTCTACCTCACCCCCTCAATCAAAACAAAATCCTGGCATTATTTTCTCTCAGGATCCTAAAAAAATTCCCATATGCAAGCCATCTGTTAGGCCACTGCTCCCATGAGAGAAAGATACCTATCTTTATGTGCTACTGCTAATTCCCCAGATTTCTTTCATTGGACCACAATACAATATGAAGCTGTAAGCTCTATGGTTTGTGTTTAACCTGTAAGAATACAGAATGTACATAGGCCAAAGAGATAAAACAACGCACATAGCCAAACACTTCCTTTCTTACTAGCGACACACATGAAGATACTACTTATTAGAGAAATGCAGTCACCCTGCATAAAAAACCCCTCAATCTAACTCTAATTTCTCTTTAAAATTTGTATGTTCTGATGATTCCTGTGGGACACAACTTCAAGCTTGTCTTGTCTGTCTTTTATTAGCTATACCATTAAGCAGCTACAAAAGCCTATTCCCATTTCTCCTCTGTTCACCTCTCCTCATGCTGGAATCAAGCAGCTGAAGGATGCTCTCCTGCATCTTCCAGCTTCCTTTGTCAGGTACCTCCCTCATCAGTTCTAACAGCTGGTCACAAGGCTCTGCTATTTCTCTCTATAGCTAAAATGTTTCTTTTAACAAACTACTTGTTTCCTGAATGTTTGTGTTTTATAAAGGACACTTTTAGTTAATGTTTACTATTCAGCAGCTCTATAAATTTTTATTCACCTTAAAGATATTGATGGTAGGCAAAGACCACTTATTCTCAAATTTTAGTTTGGTATATTCATACATAGAGTTCAAAATATCAATCAGAAACTCAAAGTTTATGAACAATTCAGTTTCTTATATGATCACATACTGGAATAATTTTTTTTTTTTAGTTAAGGAGAGTAATTTTTTTTCAGTTAAGGAAAGTTCAGAACAGAAGAAAAAAAATTTAAAAAAGAAATTAAGACAATGAAAGTCTCAGTCTAGTCTGGTACATCATTGATGTTCCATTTTTTTTCCATTCAGTGAAAAAAAATGTTAGAAAGAAGGTGAGAAAAGAAGACAGGAAAATTAGTGGGTAAATAAAAAATTTCTAAAAAGTTTTAGCTTTCAAAATAAAGGAAGTAAAACAGAGTCAAAGCAAATTATGGATTTTATTTAGAACCCAACTTAAAACCAGTACAAAAGCAGTTTCATTTTCGTGAAGACCGTGTTTTCTGTGGAAAATATTGGTTAGCCATTTTTTTGCTAAATTCTAAAATAATAAACATTCTGTCAGAAAAAAGCTTTACCTGTCACTAATATCATACCACCTCCTTTTTAGAATTTATGACCTGTTTACAGCTAGAAATTATACCTACAAAATGAACAGAAGAAGCTTCATAGTTCCAGCATGTCAATTTTTCTGTGTATCATGGCCATTTATTTGGATAAAATTTTCAATTCACTTCCCAGTTATTTATAAAGAATGAAGAAACTTAATTGCTCACTGGACCAGCAAGTGCAAAATTCATGTTCCACAGACTTTGCAGAAGAAATTCTTTACATGTGGATGTTTTTTAGTGCCTATGCAGCACTAGACAGAAGATATACACACCCACACCCACACCCCTGCGTGCCCTGAAAAAATTGGTAAGGTAGTTCTCCAAAGGCATTTTCATTTTCATGTTGTTACAGCTCTGAGTATAGTTTCATTTACAGCTTGCTTGACGGTGTTGTGTAAATCTTGGATGTATTCCAGCTTTCCTTGCAAATGCATAACATTCTCTTAAGAGTATGTTTATAAAGTAAAATTTCATAATGGAATCTTTAAAGCCTTAAAATTTGGGTCAATTTATAGAGCTTTCCATCTTCCTTCATTCCTTCCATGTTAAAGTAAGCAAAAGAGAATTTATATACTGCGTTTTTATTTTGTCACTGATAATATAAGAGAAAAAACGGTTTTTCAAAGGAGAAATATTATCCTTTGTGGGTATTAACCACACTGTGCAAGTAACCACTATAAAATTCCTCTTGGCTATACCAACAGCTTAGAAAATCACAGCTTCTGCAGAGGTATGTATTTGATTAATGCTAACCTAAGTTGTTGCAGATTTTGGCTCATAGTTTATCACAGAAACATTTTCAGATCTTTTAAGTGTTAGACCTCAGCAAATGTTTCAATAAATGAAAGGCAATTGTGTAAAATCTGCATACCTATTCATAGATAAGAGAAATACTTCTTAAAAATATAGCAACACAATCCAAAGATTCTAAAAAGGCTTGTGACATTATAATAATTATTATATTTCACATTTCCCATGATAATGTTGACTATTTTGCAAATATTGATTGTATAAATTTTGTTGATTCTGCAAAATCAGTTTATTTTGTTATCTGTTCCTCTCCTGGCACATATTTAATGCTAAATAGCTCCTTGGTCAAAAGATTTTATGACATGTAACAGTTTAGAAATGTGTTAAACTAACAAAAAATAATCTGAACATCTGGCAAGTTGTGATGTCTGCTGGTTTACAAACACTGTGGACCATTCTATGTTTTCTCTCTTTCTGTCCACACAATAAAACCTTATTGGATACTAAATACCTAAATCATCTCACTTTCCAAACTAGTAAAATAAAACTGGCAGAACACATTGTTAGAAATCTGGGATTCCAGGTACTATTCAATTACTTCTAGGAACACTTCTTCCTCACTATCTTTAATTTTACATGGAATGGTAAATTATATACAGTGTATTTTTTTCTAATTCTGAACCAGGTATGGAAAATAATGTTTTATTATACAAAATTTTACAGTAAAAATTTTGGGAAAGATTTATCCCAGTTATCAGAGAACAAGGTTTGCATTCATCCCTGTTTTCCACCAGGATCTCATTTCCCCCTTGATAAAATATGTGCATTCACTTTGGCACACTCCTCTGTGAAGCAACCGGTGACATGTTTCTTACACAGTTTTTTCAGAAGGCTTAAAACACAAATCTCTGTTATTTGAATTAAAGCTTAGTGGCTTCGGCTTGTGAGAGTATTTGGACACCTTAACTTTCCTTTATGCCAACAAATAGAGGACAAAACTGTCTTTTATCTGCCTCTTTCTGCCTCTCCCTACTGCCTACCACACTATGCAGGAACATGAAAGATCCATTACATTACAACACCATGGAATATATCACTCCTCACTCCTCTACCAGCATCTGGTCCAGATTTAGATCCTTAGCCATGAACATCCCTCCCTCAGATCTCTTGAATCACAACACAAATCAGTCAATGGTACTGCTATTCCTGTACCTGTTCCAGTTGCTGCCAAACACAATGCTGTCTCCATCCCTGTTCCCACC
>VYZV01020048.1:99824-110593 GCA_013401275.1 Pandion haliaetus | reverse complement strand
AATTTCCTTTCTGTTCTACCTTGAACCAAACCTGTTGTGGAACAAAGGACAAAATTGGTGTTCCCAAGAAAGGAGACAGCTCAAAAATTTGTTTACAAAGCTTCTAGGTCTAAAGTTACATAAAACTGCTAGATATTAGAAGCTTAACCTGTTGTTAATATTAACTCCAAATTTGTATGTTCTCTTTAGGCAATCATTCTTTGAGAGATGTGTATCTAAATAAGTTTTTTCAGATCACGCTTTGCACTTTCTGAAAACTAGCTGATGGTTTGGAGATCAGTCATAGTATTTTCATAGGGTATAATTAAATTCAGATAGTAACCTGCATTTTTATATGTCTCCAATTTGTCTGGCATAATATATAAAGCTAGTGTTTTTAGAAATGCAGTCTTTTGCATCAAGTAACTTCAGTGTATACCTGTGTGAGATAGAAAATTTATACTTAAGGTTATGCCTCTAAACTGTACTGAAGAAGAAAACAAAGGAAATTAAGTTGGTGAGTATTGTAGGGCTTGGCTTTTTGCACGGTGGGTTTTGTTAGGGGTTTTGGTTTGTTTTGGTTTTTTTTAGTTGCTGCCTTTGGCCTAGAAACAGTGCAGTTAAACTAAAACTGGATTTGCTTGGTACTTGTTAAACTGAATGATTCTAGTATTTGGTGTTTTGAGAAAGATTAGTGATGTATTTTAAGATTTTGCAGAAATAGAGAAAAGATTATTGCTTGCATTTAAAAAAACAGAAGCTTCTCAGAGGCATATAGTCAAATATGAATATGCTGAACATGAGATGATCTCTAATATGCCTTTTTGTAAATACATGCAAGGGTTATTCTAATGACTTATTTTTTCATGTCATGTAATTAATGCTTCTAAGAAAAAAAAAAAATTGCAAAAAATAGTCCAAGCCCCCAACCCAAACCAAAAGATAAGTCTTGCTTCTGTAGCTGATAGACTGTGTATAAATCCATGGCTATAAACATTTCAGTGACTTGTAATTATTAATCTTGAACTTCAAAGAAGTTGTAGAGAATGTACTATAAATGCTGTTATTTGCATTCTAAGAACAAAAAAATGATCCTGGCTCATGTGTGCAGTCTTACCTCCTCCTTGTTGACAAGTTCTCATCGCTTTCACTCATTACCAGGATTCTGCTAGATCCTCCTTGACTAGCTTCATGCATCACTTCAATCTGAACAAAAAGGACACAATAAAAGTGAAAATACTTAATTGCTGATGCTTTTATTTAGAGAACTGTATTCTTTTAAAGAGTTAAAAACCAGATCCTACCTAGTCTATTAAGTAACTGGACAAATTAAAATAATTGAATTCTAGATGTGCAGGTTGTAAATCAAGAATATCTCCTATCTCTCTTTTTCTGTCTCCTTGCTCAGTATTGGCATGGGAGGCATTCTTGACTCCAGGCAGTCTTTATATCTTCCATTGTAGAAGGTGAATTGTCTCTTTATTTAGATAATTACAGGTATAGAACTCTGTTCCTTAGACTCTGAAATACTATTTTTTTTGTTTCCTGCCTGAAGTCAACCCAAAGACTTCACATTTTCAGAGTTCTTTGTACAGTGCCATATGGAGAAGTCTAGGGAATCCATCCTGTGCCCCAGAGAGGTACTAGTACTTGTAGCAGTATTATTTAAGACAGCATACACCCTCGAATACCAAGCACAGTATACATGTGCAAGGGCTGTCCTCAGGTTGAAATGGACTGAGGCTTTTTACATAATATTTTGATAAACATTAACCTACTTCCTTGTCTAGTCTTGCAGAGTTGGATCATTTCAAGTGTGCTCCAGGCAAGTTTTAAGCAGGCTTGTTCCCCTTTTTGCCTGCAGCTATAAAAGTACCAAGCACTACTTGGGTTTACTCAAAGGCAATCTCTTCAAATTCAGTAAAACAACTCAGCTGCTGAGTTTGCAGTTAAGCCAAACTCCAGTAGAGTCTTTAACTTCCTGAGCACTTTCATTTTTAAGGCCTGATTTGGGGGGAAAAAAGCAGTGGCTTGTCTGACATTCTATCTAGCTAAATAATTTAGCTGGTTGGTAATGATGATAGAATCCATTAATAAACTATCGTCACCTGAAGTATTAGCAGAACAAATAAAATACAAACATTTTATAGTAACAATGGGAGGGAAGGAGAAGGGTCATAATTTGCACTGTAGTCTTGGAAAGTACATTTAAAAATGAATGGTTGTTTTTATAAAGCCTGTACCATGTTGTTGCATATACCTAACTATGTGGCAGAAATGCAACTGATTACCTGCATTACTGATGAGAGTAAGACTGAGTGTAAGACTAATTACAAAGTCACTTTCTGAGAGTTTAGACAAGGGTGAGACCAGCTGTATGTTTCTGCTGGTAACTAGATTTTACTCTGTGCTTATTGCTGAAGTTGTAGGCTGGTTTAGCCATTTCAGAAATTGGACTGAATTTAAGTTTTGCTTTTCAGCTTTAGGGAAATAAAGGTAAAATCTATGAGCAAGTCAGGGGTACAGATAACAGAACAGGTGGGTTGAAGTAGCTTGCATTATATCAAAAGTTAAACNAACCCCAAACCAACTAGTTCTGATCAGAGTGCAGAAATTCCACAAACACGATTAAACTGGGTTTTTTGATATTTAGGCCAAAGTAGCACATCGATGTGTGGCTGTTACTGGTGTAAGAAGTGCTAATGTATGAATTTTGTCCTGTGAATTGCTCACTAAAAATCAGAAAATCCAAAATGCTTATTTTAAGAATACCTTCAATAATAGTGGACTAAGCTGGAAAATACCCAGAGAACTTTTATCATAAAATGTGACCTCTGTTATTGGATATGTTCTCATAGAGAGTTCACCTTTAAAAATCACCTTTAAAATAACTAAGGAACTATGAAAAACTTAACAACTGCAACTGCAGGGGCTAGTGTGTCATCTCCTTTCCCTGGTATATAACCTATTTTAGGTTGGGGTATTTCTTTGCTACAGAGATGTACTGACAAAGCTTATTTCCTTCCTCTTCTGTCCCCAAACTGCTGAACAGTGTGAAAGAGGCTCCTTGCTGTTTTTATCACACTTTCATGAGGCAACAAAATCAAGATGATACCTCTCTCCCATACTACCCAACTTCTTTTGCTATTCATTTTGAATATTAGTTGTATTTCCCTCAATACATTCAGGGCCTGCTCTTATTTTTTCTTTCTCAAAGCATACCTTAAATTGCACTTTTTACCATTCTAATGATATGCTGCCCTAAAGAGCTAATACTGTGAATCTTAATGCAAGGAAGATGCAGGAAAATTATGGCAAAGGGATGTTATTATTTAAAAGGTTGTGAGTGAATGGCACTGCATATGATTTTATTTCTGTCTTATTTTTGGTAAACTTTTACCTAAAAGGGATATTCGCAAAGTTACATAACATTTGTGCACAGACCATTTAGACCACAACTTCAGTGGTACGCTTCCTATCTCTCACAGGTATATTTACCTCATCTAAACCCAAACATTTTAAAGAAGACAAATGAGGCATAAAAGAAGTCTGGTCTCTGAAAGTGGCCATTTCAGCTAGCTTGGGCAAATGAGAAGTTTCAGGATGCAGCTGCTTTTCATCTTAGTTACAAGAATTGCAGATGAATGAAGTTTCTCGGTCCTACTGTTTCCAGTCTTAAAATACTTGAGGGCCAAACACTGTCTTGATAGCTTGTTATCCCAGTCAGTCTATACAGCTCAAACAAAAGACTCTCTGCTGTAAGGGTAGGACTCTTAAATGCTGTCAGGCTTGGGAATAGGGTGGAAAGGACAAGGATGTCCAAAGAGTCCTAAACAGAATCTTGCTGCAGAAAAAAATAATGCAACAAATTTCATCATAGAGACACAAAAGCACAATACATTTCTCTGAACCTTACTTGCCCATGCAGCAACAGGTAACAGTGGAATTTTTCTTTGGTTGGTTGTTGGTTGGTTTATTTCTAAGTATTAAATGTCTTGTCTTTCCTCCTTTATGTAGAAACTACCCTTAGAAAATACTTAAGTGAGGAAAAATATATAACTTTGTAAAACCCTGAACATAACACATCTTCACTTCAGAGGAGCTGGAATAAGATTCCAGTTTTAGAAACGAAATAGTTCATATGCTGTAAGGAAGGACAGGGACTGTGGAGGCACTTTAATGTATTATTGTTGGACATTCCCTTCACATTTCCCCTTTCATTCACTGAAAGTGATTTCTACTTCAGTGTAACTTGTTTTCCCATGTGCATGAGCATAAATCTCTTTTAACACTGTCATCTGAGTAACTTTCAAACTGCAACATGAACTGTAAAAAAAAAAATGCATAGCAGAGAATTAACTTTTAAATGTTCAATTTTTGAATTCTAAGTATGTAAACCTATGTGTTGGTTTGAGTTCTTTCACGATATGGGATGTCCCTAAAACACAGATATTCCTACCTTAATTCCACCTTTAGTCTTCTTAATGTTTTTCTTTTTTGATAACTCTACTTCAGAAATGGTCTTTGGAGGGCAGGAAATTTCTGTGGACCTCCTGTTGGTAGCTGAAGGAGTCAAAAAGAAAGTAACATTAGAAAATGTGTGCTAAAAGTTGAAATCCTATGTCTTCGTAAAAGCAATGAGCAAAGATCCTGTTACATAAGTGGTAACTGAGACCTGGCTTAGAGAATGAATTGTGGCTGGCGTGGCGAAGGACCAGCTGGCAGAAGGGATGGGCTGCATTGTTCAGTGCTGTGCTGTGTCTCAAATCGGCACCTACAGCTCCACGCTGTAATGACTACTTTGGTTTGGCTTCCTCCCTGGCAACCATCTTCAGGGTAGCACAGGTAAATGTTAGCCAGCTGTATCAACAGTTGTGTAATTTTCACTTGCATAGTTTTTCAGCTCAGGTGTTGTTACTTCTGTGGGTTCCCAAAGAAAGGAAATTTTGGTTCTGGTAACGGTCTTCTAATGTCAGATTGTTCCCTGTAAGGTTTCATCACATGAACAAGTCTCAAAAGAGAAATCATACAAGTGTCCAATAAGTCACTGTGACCATGTATGTAATGACGGTGAATCTGAGGAAATTATTTCAGAATATGCTCTGTCGTGTCAGGTTTGTTGGGCCTTGCAGGCTCTGTAAACCACAGTTGACAGTGGGTTGTCTAATACTACTAGAAACTCATCCTTAGCAACATAACCACTTACCCTGAGATTGCTGTCCAAAGAAAAGGTGTAGAATGAACTATGAGAAGGGGAATCATACATTTCATTTGAGGAGAAAAGAATCTCCCTGTTACAGTTTGTATCTTTGTTTTAAATTGATAGTGAGTTCACAGTGCCTGCTATATAAGTACAAGGCAAACAGTGCTCTCCTTTTTCTTAGTTGCTGAATTGACACAGGCAACCATGCATGTCATGGTAAAAACAAATATGAATAACAGATGAAATTATGAGAGAATCTGGGTCAGGCAACAAAACCCAAAATTGTTGCAATTCTGAGATTAAGTCCTTTTCAGTTTGATTGTGGGAAAACTTTCTAATTGAACAAGAACTTCTCAAAAAATAAAAGTTGGTATTTTCAAAGGCATCTGGTAACATTCTGTTTAAGATGGTTTCATCAAGTTTAATGTTTTGAGTTTAATGTTTTGAGGTGTTGAGAGTCTTGGTGGTCACTAAGAACTTTTTCTTCTTCCCTAGGAGAAGCTGGGATGCAATAAAAAGATGCAAACTTCTTCGAATGAGGAGTACATAGTAACAAAAGCTTTATGTAGGAGAGTGGATGGTTTAAGCCCAGCCAGCAACTAGGCACCACACAGCCGCTTGCTCATTCTTCCCACCCCCGCAATGGGATGGGGAAGAGAATCAGAAGAAAAACCAACTAAAACTCATGGATTAAGATAAGAACGATTTAATAACTAAAGTAAAATAAAACATAATACTAACAACAACAATAATAATAATAGGAATATAGTTTTAAAAAAATAGCCCCTCCCCAAAAAAGTGATGCACAGTGCAATTGCTCACCACCCACTGACCGATGCCCAAGCAGCGATCTGCCCCTTATGGCCAACTCCCCCCAGTTTATATACTGAGCATGACATCCTATGGTATGGAATATCGCTTTGGCTAGTTCGGGTCAGCTGTCCTGGCCCCGCTCCCTCCTAGCTTCTTGTGCACCTGCTTGCTGGCAGAGCATGGGAAACTGAAAAATCCTTAACTTGGGATAAGTGCTACTTAGCAACAACTAAAACATCCGTGTGTTATCAACATTATTCTCACAGTAAATCCAAAACACACTGTACTGTAAGGAGAAAATTAATTCTATCCTGCTAAAACTAGGACAAAGAGGATGGAACACTTTTTTTAAAAGAAACAACACTAACAACTTTTCAAATGCCCTTGTCATTAAGTTCTTCTTTTAATGTAGTAAAAAAAAGGAAAAAAAAAAAGCATAGAAACTCCCGAAATTATATGCGGTTAAAAAGACAACATAGCAGTTTCATAGACAATAATAACAGAAGCTGACATTTCTTCTATGCTGTGTCTTTTCAATTGCCTTATCATGCAGCTGGGAAGAGAATTAATGAAAGCAGCTTCTCTCCATCTCTTTCCTAAATCTTCCTGGTTTTATCCCATGCTAAATGACATGAGGACTTGGCAACGTCCATTTCATGCCTATTACTTCCTCACAATGACTCCATGTTAGAAAGTTTCAATGGAACAGTGAAGTCTGGCAGCCACCAGCAGCTATAATTGACCAGTAGAAGATTCTTATGGTTCCCAGGACTGAGCTGAAATGCAAATGTCAACTCTATTTGGTTCTTCCATCACTCTCAGAATATACAGCAGGGGATTTGTTTTGATTTTGAGCACTACTTTCAACAGATGCCTTTTTCCCATCCCCAACAAAGGTTTCCATGAAGTCGTAATTGTTCTCTCAAAGGTGTTATTATTTCACCCAAAAAAGTGGTGTACTGACATTTTGAAGCCAAGGGGAAAAAGAAAGAAGAAGAAAAAAAAAAAAAAAGCAACATGCAGCAAATATAAGCTATTTGTCCTTATTGTCAAAGTTCTTCATACCTTTCTAATCTGCAGGGAGGATGATTTCTACTGTTGGCAAAACCAGAATACTAACCTTCATCAACTATTTGATAAATTTTCAAATAGGCCCTTTTATGTTTTTCCCCATGAATCCCTGAGTAAAGTCGTTATAAGCATCAGCAAATTCGCTGTTTTCCATACTAATGCATCCTGAAGATTCTATTTAGCCTTAAATCCTCATCTACCACCATCTTGACAAGACAGGGGCTGTGATCATACCTATCACACTGAACAATATTCTATCCTGGAGCCCCTCCCAACTACATCCTATTTATACCCTGAGAAATCAGCATTAAAAAAAAAACAAAAACCAAAAAATCTAAGACCTGATCACAAAAATTCTGATTCAATTAAAGAAAAACAAGACATTGTTTCATACTTTTCCCCACACACTTACCAGCCACTCCCGAATACTCTAGATATGCTGCCAATGTCCAGTTACCCTGTGTAAATGAGTTCAGTCCATTGGATTGCTCTACAAAGTTAATTCCCAAGTTTTGTATATACTGGATGTGTTATTAAAAGGAATGGAAGAAAAGGAAATAACTTTGGGAAACATGAGAACTTTTGCTTACAATAACATAGTCAGCAATACCAAGTTGTTCAACTTATTAATCAGAAAACTTTCTATCTTGAAGGGAAGGTTGATACTGGTATGAAAATCCTGGCTGAAAGCAGTCGGCAGAAAACGTGGAAATCAGTTATGGCTTTGATGTCTGGATCACAACTCACAAACTCAGACAGCTCAAGGTGATCCAGGAAAGACAGCACTGGACAGTTTAAGTAAAAGGTGACACATTCACAAAAAGCCCAAGTACAGATGCTCCTTGAACCAGCAGCAAATTACTCAGGTCAGTTTACTAGCTTAATCTTGGCTTCATCAGTATGACGTATTTCAGAAAGGAGGAGGCAGATACAAGATAAGAAAGCAGTCAGATCCAGCTGCTTGTATTTCAGGGGTGAATTTGATTCAGATTGACACAGCAAACTTTCCCCTTCCAATTTGACCCAGAAATGAATTGAAAACAGGAAGCAATCTGTTTTCAGTTATGCTCCAGAGTACTTTTGAGTTACTGACTGGCCCATATTCAAAGACTGCTGCATGTTACTACATTTCAGTAGTTTCTGGAGCAATTTAGAAAGAAACAGCCCAAATATCTGCCAATTATTACTGCACTAATTACTGTGGAAATGGAAATATTTTACAAGAGAAACTCCGTTATAAAATTCAGTACAGTTGGCCATTTCAAGGTCGTTACTGTACTGTACTGCTGAGGAAGCTGAAAGTTACAGTGTTCAGCTGCCTACTGAAAGAACAAAGGCACAGGAACAAAGGAAAACTAACTATAAACAATCTAAGGTCTGCATGGTTTCAAGATTGTTTTCATCCTATTGATTCACTGTACTCCCCCGGATAATGAGTAATGAAGATTTCATTTTGAACTCATTAATATTTTAAATTGCTTGATTCTGCTTTTAAAGCAAATATTGTTAAAGGGCATTGTATGCAGAGGTAAACTTTTTATTGCAATGATATTTACAGTAAAGCAGGGTTTGGGTCTATCACTTGCATTCCCCTGGAGCACCACTGTGCTTCTTCTATGGGGCTTTAGTACTACTTACTATTTTTTTATGAACAACTTGCATGAGAAATACAGGATTACTGTTTTATTACCTAGCCTACAGCAAAAGGTAATGTGGGCTGTGCTGTCCCTAAAGCAGCTAGGAAAAGACATAGACTCATGTGCTCAATGTTGCTTTGCAGTCTCTCCACCACTCCAGGACAGAAATAAATTCAGTGAGAACAACTTTCTGTGCTGCTTGAGAGGAAAGGCTGTGGTTTCACCCATTTCCCCACCCTGCTCCTGCATGGCAGGGAACACACACGATCTCTCAGGCATTCATCTCGCAGTGGGGGGCTACGTCACACAGTGAGGCACAAACAGAACTATGTGCAGCTCCCAGGTACTCAGAGACAACCAGATTAGTCCATTTGGGTAACTGGCCTCAAGTTTGCTCATTAGCTAGCAAGAGACACAGACTCTGTAGTCAGGGGTTATGACGCACACCCAGCACTTTTAAGATATTCAAAGCCCCCCTCAAATAAGTACCATGCTTTACATTCAAGTCTTGTGTGAATTTCCCAACCACATCCTTCCCCATCTGTTTTCTGTGGGACAGTTTGTGTGTTCTCACTAATCACCTACAGCAGAATCAAAGTCCTTTGGCAAGAACATGCATGGAAACAACTAGTCTGCTAAACTGTTTATTGGGGCTTTGAAGATAGTTAATGGCTTAGTTGTTTTGAATGCTGGTGATGAAAAAACAGCTTGCTTAGGCAGCTAAAGAAACACCAGAGCATCTAAGGTTTATCATTTAATGGCCTAATACAGAAAATCTTTTCTATTCTTAGGCAATATAATCTATACTTCTTTGCTCCAGTGAAATTGCTGTCAAGCCCCCTGAAAATCTGCCCATATAAGAAGCATAGAGCAAGGCCCCTGTATGTGGAATATTATTCTGCAAGGAGGCACGCTACTTGGTTTCCTCAGAGTTGCCCAAGTGTGATAGCAGCCCTACAGCTGCAAAATTGAAAGCATCTTCTCCTTTTCTCTACTTAATTTATAGAAATATCTTGAACTATAGAAACTGGTGGTTCCCCAAAACTATTAATGAAAATCACATGCACTATCTTTTCTGAGTCAGCTAATCTCTCTGCAGCCTCACTTCTCCTGCACACATCCCCAGATTCTTGCAAGACATTCTTCTTCTATCGGCTATCCAGATGTTATTAGTTAGTGAGTGTTATGCATTAGTGACTGAGGAATGCTGGAATGGATCCAATGAGCAGTCATACACATTTAACTGAGATGGAAACAGTTTAAATTTTATTATTTAAAGAACTAAAAAAGCTCCAGCTGTGTTCCCCCATATGAATTTCATGTTCCAAGTTGGCCTTCTAAGATGCTTGTAGGGCGAGTCGTGGATTTTGTGTGTGCAGTGTGCTGTTAAACATGTTATTTGCTTAATGAGCTCATGGAAATTTTGACATCTCTCCTCCTGTGTTTCACATTTATGTTGCACACAAAGAAATCCTTAGGTGAATATTTTATGGCATTTAGAAGACAGGAGATGCCAGAAGCAAAGATACATTTGCAACCCTAATTTTGTCCCTCTGCTGCTAAGGCATCTTGGTCCACGCTCCCCTAAGAATCCTTGCCTCATTCAGTTCATGGAATCAAAAACACTTAATTCACGAGCAGCTATTCACTATTTTGATTTATCTGTATGTCTCAGTGGAGGCCCAGAGCCTTACTATCCATATGC
Source organism: Pandion haliaetus (assembly GCA_013401275.1). Taxonomy (NCBI): domain Eukaryota; kingdom Metazoa; phylum Chordata; class Aves; order Accipitriformes; family Pandionidae; genus Pandion; species Pandion haliaetus. Next base: position 100,185 of record VYZV01020048.1, on the reverse strand, counting down.
TATTTCAATCCCTGCTCTGAATATAACTGTCTTTTTTTCTAATAGTAATTTTTTACAATTCAAGTGCTNACTGAGCTGTTTTCACAACGCTTCTCAGAGGTAACAGGCTGTTATCAACCACACGGAGATCTCTGAGTTCCACAGATAAAGATCAAAAGAGAATACACTACTTGGGAGATCAACTTGACATTTTTAGAACCGAATTTTCAGGTTACTGAATATTATGTGCCACTTCACATGTTCAAGAGCACATGCCCTGCCCAGTAATTCTGATTTCAGTCTTTCACTGCTCTTTCAATGTAATTTCTTTATGTAGTTGCACAAGTTATTAAAAGCAACCACCCTCCCCCACACCCGCGTG
>VYZV01020048.1:84718-97813 GCA_013401275.1 Pandion haliaetus | reverse complement strand
CATAAGAAACTGTCACAGTCGTTTCCCTGATAGAAATCTGCCCCTTCTCTCATACATGGTATCAGCTCTGCCTGTATGGACCTATGTATATGTCCATGTAAAATGAAGAGTCTCACAGTTACAATAATGGAGTATTTCATGCCTGAGCCTTCACATCTGTTAAGATTTTTCCTTTAGCACCCTGAATTGGATTGAATTTTCCCTACCACTCCTTGTTAGGGAAATGGATGGTCACAGCAAGTGAAAATAAAACAAAACAAAACAAAATCTATTCTGGAACGAATTTAACTTTTTTTCCTTTCACAACCATTGCAATGCTGCCATGGTATTGTTACATCTGCTGCCTGGGGACAAAAGCCTTTCTTTCTGGTCTTCTATTTCTGTTTACGACATTTTATTGCCTTTGCCTGCCTTCGTATTTACACAGCCTAGGAATATGGTATTTTCCTGTTGCCATATTCTATTTTGCAACTTTTAGGAATATTCACATGTGTCCTGGGTAACATATAACAATGAGTTACAATATCTGTTTCAAGAAGGTGCTCTTAGCCCCTCTCATTTTTCCAAGATGGTGCTCAATAAATTCTCCCCATAAATAAATGCTGATACTGTATTGATCCTGTGAATGTGAAGAAAGGGCACAGAGGAAAGTCCAAAACAGGGTAGCTTCAAGAAGAGCAGAATTTCACAGCCTCATTTTCATGGCTTGGAATAGGACTTAGTGTTCCTGTTTCTATTCTCAGCCACATTTCAGACTCAGACTGTGAAACTCCTTGGTGAATCACTCAGTTTATCTGTGCTTCAGTTTTCTTTCTGAAACAAAGAGGTTAAAATACTTAACAATAGTTGCCAAAGTGCTTTGGCATTCTGAGGGAAAGGGCACTCAGGAAATTCAAAGTATAACTCTTTGTAGTGGACAATTGGATAATACCCAAAGGTTGCCATTACACAATATACGTAAATATACATGTACTGTTCACAGCAGTTAAAGTAACTGTTTTTGAGCCCGAGGATAACCTGTAGATAGTCAGGGACTTCTGTTTCTTTGTACAGAGGTACAAAGGTCAATCATCTTCAGGCACAAAGAATTTGAATGAGATACTACTGTCTACTTATCAATGTCTGAACAGGACTGGGTTGCTCTTTGCATCGCCTCAGAAGACAACTGGAGTAACATTTTAAAATAAATTTCATCTACCTATTAAGTTGCAATAGGACAGAGTCTAATCCTTGTCACGCAGTTATCCTGTATTGTGTTGTGTAACACTGAACTGCGATGCAAGGGTCAGAGCAAGGGAGTATCTCATGATTCTCTGTGAAAGAGCTGATAGTATTGGATTGGCTGTATGAACAATCTGCAAGTGCTCTAAAATGACAAGAAAGAAGTTCATGAAACACAATCAGAGACTGCATGCATAAAAAGAAATGCAAGACTAGCTTTTAGCCTGAAGACACAGTTTCACAACAGGTGAAAGCCATTCTAAAACTGTACTACCACTAACAGGGACTAACTAGATCTGACCTACTGACCCCATAACCCCATTTTTCTGTAACTTCCTTTGCGTCAGCACTAGGGGCCACGCAGTGAACAATCTGATCAACTTTGAAGTTAGTGCTGCTTTGAGCAGGTGATGGGGCTATGTGATCTCCAGAGCTCCCCGCATTTTTGTAACTCATGCAATGGAAAAGTAACTACTACATTTTTGCAGTCAGTTTATTGAGTTTCCAAGGTAAATCACAACTCATACAGCTAACTGACTGCCAACAACAGTGCAAGAGGGGAACACATTGCTGGAGAATGTGTGGGTAGCAGAGCAGGACCTCTTTAAAGGCACTGTGGTCTCAGCTTGCCTTAAGCCAATAGTGAAGCTGAAACTTGAGGTAGCAACTGTATGTTAAGAACACAGCTAGCATGGTTGGGGGCAGAAAAAGTACAGATGTCAAACCAGCATGGTGACTGGAAGAAGATGATCCTCCTTGGTAAGAAAGGATGAGTGTTTGGGAGCAGAGGATAACAACATGGGCATTTGTGTGACCTTGTGATAGTATGCCTAGAAAGCAAAATGGTTAGGGTACTGGCCATCCTAATCTTCCTGTAGAGAAAGCAAAGTTTATTGCATGCTCTTCATGCAAATTAGGGTTTTTTCAAGGCTTTTTGCTAAAGGTTCCCTTTTTAAAAAACCCTAAGGCTCCATTTTTTAATTTCTTGTAAGAATCTCTGCTGAAGAGGGACAACCCCTTCCTGCCACCAAGCACACGGTAGGTAGCTGGTCTCCAAGATGCACTGTTTCAAATTAGCTTCATTCATGTTCTTTTTACAGAAAATAGCTATCTTGGTTAAAGGCACATGCTAACCTCAAATCAGGAACTTCAGTAAATTCCAAACAGAAGCAATGTTCAACTTTTACAGTTGGTAGATGACAACGCTAGAAAGTGAATAAACAGTTATATAGAGGGAAAAGGCAAAAATTGCACAAACAAGTCAGTGTCACTAATGACCCCTTAGCCTTTGCAAGTATCTGACTGAAACTTGAGGGATTGTGACCTTTAAAGCCAAATATTCACATTGCAGTATATGCAGCGTAAAAGAGGTTTTCGTGTTTACTTTGCACACTTGCAGTGACTAGCCTGGTTTGGGTTTTCAAGAATTAGCAATATAAGACATACTGAGAAACAGTATAGAAATGTACTCTGTAGATTAGACCTAGGAAAAGAAGCCTGAATCTTTTTTTTTATTTGCCCTTGTTTGTATGTTTGGAGTGATAGATGTTTCAAATTAATTTTTAACAGCTGGGCCTACAAGGCTGACACTGAACATCAAATGAAATTCTCCACTCTGATAACAAAAATTAAACATGACCATGTGGACAAAACATTGGTGTGTATCTGAAAGCAGCTGTTCTAGGCTTACCTACTCCTGCTGGTCTGGTAATCTTTGGTGATGCTCGCTTTGGGGAAGATTCAGGATGTGGGGCAACAGGTTGTACTGGCCGGGTCTGTTTGGCTGCCAGCTTCTTCAGACTTACTTGCCTCTTGTCAAACATTTCTTGTACATCTTCTAGTTTTTGTAGAATTCTTTGGGCATTGGCCTAGGCAAAGAAAAGGGAAACAACAGATGGTTGTCAGTGCTGGACTGAGCAAGTTAAGGAAGGACTTCTGTTACCCAGACTCAGACTAGAGCTGAAGATCATACTGTGCTGCAGTTTAATGCAACCCAGCCCATGCACTCCGCAAAGATCTCAGTTTCACTGAGTAGGTGACTAATGCAGTCTTTCTAGCACTCCTCAGAAGAAAACTACCTATGCGTTCCATGACTACTCATCTGAATGAAACTTACTGCCCCAAGTGCTCACCTCTGTGCCCTGCTGGTGTAGGGAAAGAGGCATATTTGAGCAGACTCAAATACATAGCCCAGTACACTCTCATGTACAAGGCATTAGTAATTTTGAAATTCTAAGTGAGTGCATGCACATCAGAAGGGTTTTACCTGTATTTCGGGGGTGAGGATCATGTCAAACTGATTGTAGAACTCTTTTGGGTTAGAGAGCTGGTGTTCCTTAGCTGTTACCAGGAACTTCTCAATTTCAACGAGTGCAGTTTCAGCTCCCTCTTGTGACTGGCACTTGTCCACAGCTTGGGAAGCTAAGAGGTAGATTCCAGCTTCACACCATTGGCTTGCCTTTAAAGAAAAATAGGACAAGAAGGACTCCATCATCACTGACAGTCTATGTTCTGCAGTGTTGCTTCTACTCCACGAAATACGGATTTGCCCTAATATGTCACTAAAGGGAATGAATGTTACTCAGTAGCACCCAACAGTTCCTGGCCACAAGTCACCCCACCTAGATATGTAGAACAATAGCAAGTTCAACTTAGCTCTCATGGGCTATATGGTCCAGTAACATGTAAAATAATAGTATTCTGAGCAAAGAGGAAAAGTGTTACTGTGGTTGCTGCAAATCGAATCTGGCAGCTGTATTACCTCATTTCAGTATTCAGTCACACAATTATCCAAAAACTGAAACAAGTATTTGAAACTTGTCAAAACTCCCCAAAACTTCTTAGGCCTATAAAACTCAATTAAAAATACTCCAAAGCGGGTTTTGGTAATTCCTGTTTCAGATGAGGCTGGAATACCATGCAGACATTCACGAAGCATTTAGCTTGCTATTCTAGCTAGATCATAGAAAGTGAAAATAACTGAACAAGCAGTAAACTGTTCATCTTTAAGTACTGGAATACATTCAGTTATCATTTCAAATTTAGGTCTAGCTCAATTTTTTCTTAGTTTTATTTCCTGCTTGTCATCATTTTAAGACCATAATTATGGGAAGCTACTTCTCCAATTTATATAGTAACAGTTTCTAAATGAAATGGAGAAAAAAAGAATAAATACTTTTTCTCTTCATCCAAATTACCTGATCTTATAAAAACATTCATTTTCAGTAGAACCTTACCAGGGCTGTTATCTGAGAAGGTTCACTCACCTTATCTAACTGCTTATGCAGCTCAAGAGACTTTCCCAAAATATCATACTTCTTCTTGGTCTCATTGGTAAAGTCATCACAAATACGCCTGAGTTCAACACACTTTGGTCTAATGGAGTCAACTGCATAATGGTTGTTTTGGATGAGCTGTTCTCCATGGAGAGCTAGAGACTGGGCCTTCTCCAAAGGTTCCTGTGAATTTAATGAGAAAAAAAATCCAAAGTTAGATCTTAAAATGACATGCATAATAAAGACAAACCATCCTTGTAATCCCCGCTGTAGCCTGGAGGTAAAGGTTTGGGATATTAATCTAGCTGACATGTCTTACTTTATATTTACATTGAAGATCAACTTTGTTGTCAGTGAGTATATTGAAACACAAGAGGTTCCATCTGAACATCAGAAAACACTTTTTTACTGTGAGGGTGACCGAGCATTAGAACAGGTCACCCAGAGCGGTTGTGGAGCCTCCCTCCTTGAAGATACTAAAAAGCCGTCTGGAGAACCTGCCCTCCTGGGCAACCTACTCTAGGTGGACCTGCTCAAGCAGGGGCATTGAACAAGATGACCTCCAGAGGTCCTCTTCCATCCTCAATCATTCTGTGATAACTGATTCTGTGAGTGTATGTACGCTGCCTTCTTTCTCACATACTGGGGACATTCATTATACAAGTTTTTTTCCCTGCAAAGTTCCCAATAATCAAAAAAACTTATTTTTTTCACTCACTAATTGCCAGGTTTATAATGCTTTAGTTTATTTTTGATTCCAAGATATATTTTGGAAAACTCTTCAGATCCTACTGACTGCGTACAATTCATAAGCTTAGTCACAATAGAATGAAATTAGAGGCTGCTAACAGGAATAGACCACACATCAAATGTTATGTGATGTGGACAATGGAGGGAAAATGCATGTTACTATAAATTTTATTCCTTTGGGCTTCTGCAGAACAGCTGTGCAAAGATCACAATATTTCTAATTCTTAATCCTATTCTTAAAAAAGATGATCATCAGCTTTTCCACTTGTTCATGTGCATCCTCCTCTGATTCAATGTACTCATTTGTTCAATGCTTTCTAATAATACTAAATGTGATGTGATGTATATCACAGCTGACAAGCTGATGGAATTACAAAGTCCAAATATCTGGAAAAGGAAGGTGTTTATTGGAAGGCATAGGTGTTCCTCAAACTGCTATGAGTCTGAAAAGAATGGTCTTAAGTTACCTGGCCAAGGTAACCTGTTAAGTATTCTGAGCTTTTCAGATTCCAAAGATGGACCTAACCTTTCCCAGTTAGGCTAGATTTTTGAACTGGATTCTAGCTTTCCAAGTAACGAACTGGAACTGCTGTGTCTGAACAATCCTGGCTTCTGGAATTAGGATCTGAATTTTGCAATTTAAAATGACTCATGAGAAGACAATAAGTGTGATGTAAGGACAGTGACAGAGAAGTGTCTAGAAGATACATCTATAGCAGCTAGAATACTATATTGAGTGCAAACCTGTCCTTTCTCTTCCAGTTGTTTCTGTTCCCTTAGGAGGTGCTCCACTCGAGTCACACTGTCTCCAATGTCAGCAAAACCTGCTTGTGCTTCCATGAGATTATCCAATGCCAGTTTTACCTAAAAACCAATAACAACAAAAAAAACCCATAGAACAAACAAACAAAAAAACCCACCCAAAACCCCATCACAAGATATTCATAAAATTATAACAAACCTATGGCTTCTAAACATTCACCTACATCTTTTAGAAGAGTCTGCATCTCAACTTTAGTCTTTCAGCTTGTTCCACAATGGGAAAGCCAAGGAATAAAGCAACAATCAACTATTCTTCAAAAAGTTGCCCTGCTTCTCACTATTTAGGCCCACACAGTTTTGAAGACCTGTAACTCCAGAGTCTGTATTACTCCAGCCGCTGGGCTGGCAGTTGGGCTTTCTGAACTGTATTCCATGGACTTTGGTGGGATTGGCAACTTACCATCACAAAAGAAGTGATATTTGATAACATCACACATAAATGCAAAATGATTTATCAAAAAGTTCGTGTTTCATGTTTTGGCCTAACAGGCTGGCACTTTCCTCACTGTGCCTTATTCAAATGTTGTAAGATATCTGAAAGCTGTCAAGAATTTAAATTTTGAATATCCATTTCCTATTTCATAATGAAGGGCTTCTCTCCCAACCTCCTTTTTGGATTGCCAGTATACTGTAAGTACTGTAAGTATGGGTAAAATTTGACCTTATTTACCAGAGAAGGCTAGACAGAATGAACAAATCAAATACCTCTCTAAAATCATGTTCAAAGTGTCGAAGCTGCAGGCACTGTTCTAGTTTTAGGTGATGCTTGGTCCAAAACTGATCAAAAGCCTTTTCTGTTTCATCCAACTGAGCCAACAACCTGTTAAGAAATTAGAATGAAAAGAACTTACTTATTTCCTATAATTCATTCTTTTAAATCACATCAATTGATGGCAGAAAGCAGGGTAGGGAGATGCTGGGGACCCTACATCTATGTAAGAAGGCTCTATGTCAACTTTCCCTTAAGCAAAAGAGAATGAAATTTGCAGTGGGACAGGCAGGAGTGTGACTGATGAGTGACAACTACATGGATCCACTGTGGCATTTGCAGTCCTGCCTCCTGACCTACAACAGGAACACAGAGCTGTTACGTGCGTTGGCAGCCAAAGGTAGCTGTCTCTCCCTAGCTTCCGCCAAATTCTTCAAATATAATTCACCCTAGGCTAATACAGATTGAATATGATGCAAATATTATTTTAAGGAATGTTTAAAACAGAAGTCTACCACTTGTTCCTTTTCTTCACCCATCAGAAATAGGCAAGGACTGAATAATTTTTCCCAGTCCATTAAAAACAATGGATTAGAAGCTTATAATGCCTCCCATGTACGTTGTTTCTTTCACTTTGTATAAATGATGAAACATTCATTTGCAAATAAATTAGTATCAAGGTGCCATACATGTTGAGTAAAATGTCTGACACCAGACTAGTGAGTCATTCTCACAGTCTCTCAATGATCTGTTAATTTTATTACAAAGTAGAACAGTTTAAACAGAAAAAAAATTAAAAGAAAGTCTTCTCTGAATATCCTACATTTCAATAGATGGGCACTGTTTGGGCAGGCAGGGGACCAGGCCTGATCTCCTACAAGCCCAGTGAGTGCTGGAATCATCAAGTTATTGGGGCAAACACCAATAGCTCCCTCCTACTCCTCCCAAAAACAAAGTTCTGTTTTCAGTCTATCCCTGAAAAATGTGTTTTTAATCAAAGCTGGTTGTCGAATTCAAGATGAATTAACAAATTCCTTTGGGATGACTGTTTAAAGGATTTTAAATTATTCAGTGAAAAATATCAGCTCAGCTTTACTTTTGGCAGCTTTGTTCCCAGTGAATGCAGACACACTGAAATACTAGCATGGCATTTCTCTTTCCACTGCATCACATGGCACAGCAGAAACTTCTACACAGTGACTAAAAGCTTTATGGTAATAACTAGCATTGTAGGAAGGAATAGTGATTTCTTTCTTTCTCTCTCTCTCTGCAGCTGTGAAGGGGTATCATCTTCATCTGTTCCTCCCCCAGTGTTTCCACAGACATGCACAAGCACATACCCTCTCACCTCACATGGATTCAGATGCCACTTTCTAGCCGGGCACAGAAGTTTTGGAGGAGGTATGTGTTATGGAGTAAGTAAGTTTTGGAGGATGTATGTGTTATGGAGTAAGTCCCACATTAAATCTTCAGCCAGGTAGTTAGTGGTCCAACCAAAAATTACCAAGAAATTCAGGACTTATTTGAACTTGCCTTGACAGTTTAATCAAGTAGCTTCCTCAAAGCTACTCCCTTCTCTGAGTTACCTGTCTAATAAACACTGAATAGCTGAACCAGTGGGAATTTATAACCTGCATATTTAAATCATTTAAATTACACTTGCATTTCTTAGGAATAAATTAGCAACTTGCACAAGGTAATCTGGCTTCACTGACCTTTCTACTGTTGCCACATTTTCCAGTTCATCTGGACTGAGTTTGCTGTTGGCGCTTCGGGTGACTGGCTCTCTAATGCATGTCAGTAGGGTGGCCCCCTGCTTCACAGCTAGTTTCAGCTCATCCTGAGGGAAAAAAAAAAAAATACAAGCCAAACAAATTGTATGTACTTATTCTGGCAACACTGACATCTCTTAGATGGACAACATAATAATGCTAAAGGAGGATTCTTTCATAGGTATTAAATAGTTGGAACAAAATAGAAATGCTTACCAAAGTTTGTCAGTTTTTCTAGAAATGCAGAGTCTAAATCTATACACTCTGAACAGTATATATATTATTGAGAAAAGGAATAGCGTATAACTTCTGAGCAGATTACATTTCTGACCAGGCAGCTTGCAGAATAAATTATTCTACCACAAATCGAATGTGTGCCGCAGATCGTTCAGTGAGCTGAGAGACTGTGCTAAGACATTGTGCTGCTTAATGGAATTTCCTTAAACAACATTGTGAAATGCTGAGCCATAGTATATCAGCTATCAAGGAGTCACCCACAGAAGAAGTTGTCTTCCCAGCATGAAAGATGAGTAATGAAAAGGACAATGAGGCTCAAATATTAACATGTCAGCTGAGGAGTCCCCACATCACTGCACACTTGTTGCATAAAACTCATTCTTGTGCTAATATAGCTTAAACAGTATTTTTTCTCTAGTATTTAACCTAAGGTGTTTGTTGACAGCAGTAATGTTTTCTTCTGAGCCCTACTCTGCAAAGCTAAACTTGCCGCAACTTTTTTTTAAAAAACAAAATGACAGTCATTATTTAGTTAGATTGTCCTGTCTATATCTGGATTTTCCTCACAGATGTTCTCTACATCTGTTCCAGTGTGAGTTCATCCTTCATCAGGAGACCATGCTATTCCAGATGTGATCCCATCTCACCCTCATACACTAGAAGTGACATTTCCCTGTTCTATCATTCTTGAAGCTGTAAAAAGTCCTTTTTCATAGTTAAATCTACCTCCTGAACCCTGGTTTCTCTCCTTTTCAGTAGTTTCCAGACAATGGACTCCCAAATGATGGCACAAAATTTTGTTAAATCAAAAATCATATATTACGTTGATGGAGCTGTCATGAGACTACATTCACCTTCAGCTTGCTATGGTGGTCAGTGTGTGCGGAGAGGAGCTCCTCTGTGCACTGCACATCGTTGGGAAGTTCAGTCTCTGCTAGGTCTGTTCCAAAGGTCTGTAGCATCTGTGCTGTTGTTTTTACTGTCATTGCAAAGTTTTCAATAGCCTGGAAAAGCAAGAGCATAAAGTCACAGACTGGTTATTTAGCCTTAGCCCTTCAGCAATGCTTAGTCCTTCAGGCACACTGTGCTGCAAGTATTACATGTCGTAAAGCTGGCCATATTGGCCTTTTTTGGGTGGATATGCTAAAAGTTGCAAATTAAATCCTGCATCACAAATTATCTTTTCACAGGCCTACAAGTATTGTCATCTCCATGAACCAGCTGTGGAACTCCCAGGGCTTAAAAGACGTAATGAAACCACAGAGGACATCAGCTTCAAAGCCAGGACTGGAACTTCAGATCCTCTGCCCATGCTTGCTGGGAAATTCTGTGTTTTTAAGATTTTAAGTAAGGCTTTATTTGAGTTGAGGAGACTCTGAAAGTATATAGGGCAAAGCCTTTTTACATTTATATTTATACAGCCATCATTTACTCAGCAGCAATCTGTCTTCCCCTGACTTCTGAAAACATGCATCTCCATCCTGCCTATCTGTACTAGATGCATTCCAGTCACTCCCTCCCATCTGTTCATATTAGTACAAAAATACAAGAACAACTTACTGCAAATACAGTTAAAATGTATAAATTCGTTGGAGCATTGCTGTTTCTTTATCATTTGAGTGCACCAACACAAAATTTATCAGAAATCTGTGGTTTTACTGAAGAAAGGGGAAGTGAGGAAGGCTTGAAAACAATGCTGCCTTTTCAGAGTAGAATATATTGTTCAGATTTGTGAGATGTGATTAAAACCTTTATATCTAGTAGCAAGTAACTGCATGGGATGTTTTTTCATGATCACACTCCAGTTTCTTTAGGACTGTATTGTCCTGTATAGCTCTTTATTCTTTACACTTTTTGATCTAACCCACCCAATGGTTTGAGTCTGTCAGCAGCACTAGGGATGCTCTTACACCCAGTCAAACACTACACAGTTGCTGCAAGTTGGATTCCCTTCTCCAGCAGTGATTGGAATTCCTCATTTGCAACCACGACAGTTAAAATTATGCTGTGTGCTCATTGAAAAACAAACTGGAGGTAGATAATTCAAAAAGTGCAGAGTGAAATTATATTCCACATATGTCATCTGAAACATGCCCCAGATGAGTCAATGCTAGCACAGTTCATAGCTTTCTTCCCTTTTTTCCCATAAATTCATGCCTGCTTTCAACATAAGCAGTACAGACCCACATATGCTTTGGTTTAGTGTTTAACAGCTGTAGCTTGCTGTTCTCAGCACTGAAACTACTGGATTAAAGTTGGCTGAAATGTCACACTTCTGACTGCAACACGGATAGAGCCATAGACGACCAAAGGCCATTTACTAAAAGCAAAAAAGGTACACTGTGGGCAAGAAAGCTCATAGGCTCCTAGCTATTCAAGATAAGAAAGAAGAAACAAAGAACTATGTAGTGAGATTGCTGTGTCACTACCATTTAGCAACAGTTGCTGTTTCAGAAAAAAAGCACTAGCAGGACAAGATATGAGAACACTAAGAGAAACAGTAAAGGAGATGAAGACCGTAGCTCAGCCAGACTGAAAGGTTATTTCAAGGTGCCATGGAGACTGACACTTCCCTGATGACAATCTCTTACCCAGCAGAGATAACTTGGCTGACTGCACCATGAACTTATCAGTGTTTCACTTAATACCTCCTTGCCCCGACCCTCTCCTGTTCGTATGAGTAATAAATTGTTTCATATACCTAAGTTAAGTCTGTGGGGTTTTTTTCAAGTCTCTGTGCTTGGTAAAAGTTTTTCAAACAAATTTAACCAAAAGAACTGGGGACTACATAGCAACACTCACCTCAAATCTTGGGTCACTTTTATTTGCATGTTTTACCAAACTATATATTCATTCTTTATGTAAACTCCTGTCATTAACAAACAATGCAGCCTTTCTTGTGTCTCTCTTTACTCCCCTTCCTCATCTTTTCAAGCCTTTAGCTGTTTGAAAGCTCATATAGATGATTCCTGCAGACTCATCCCTCCTGCAAGGACAGTTTCATATTTTTGATACTTTTAACATGTAAGCCTGTTCACCTATCTCAATCCTAACTTCACTGTAGTCAAAACAGCTATAACACACCAGTATTAGAAGAAATTCAGATTCTGCGTTCGCATATTTAGAAGCCTGAAATATTTGATGGTTCTCAAGGAGAGTAAAATTTAATTTTATAAGGACAGTAAAACACAGAAAATTATAGCAGGAAAGTGACAAAAGTGATTTGACTTAAAAAAGATACCTCAGAAAATCTTTTTCTGAGTGTTACACATAACCTGTATGTCAGCAGCAACAGACTCAAATTCAAGGCTGCTCAGAACACTGCAAAACATTGGGACTATGTAGATATGAGCTCTAACACACCAGTCTTGCAAGTAAACCTAAAAAGACAGATGCAAACATTGTATACAGTCTCCAGAAAATTAATTCATTTTCCAGGATCAGGACCCAGCTTCACCTGTTTTTGCTTAGATAGGATGAGACAATATTTTGGCTGCAAATGTGCCAGAATTTCGGCTCTGTTTTTTGTGAACTGTCACCTTTTCTGGGCACCATAATGAATTATTTACATTGTTCTGAAGCAGCCACTGAAATGCATTAACCAACCCAAAAAGGCAACAAACCAACCTATAACAAGTGTCCTCAAAGGCAATAGAACAAAAAGTCTTTCTGACTTCTTACAATTATTAACTGTTCTTTGGTTACTCAAAATAAGACCCAGCTTGAGTGCATGTTTACATAGCGCAGAAATGAAAATAAAGGAAAATAAAATCTAGTGTCTTGAGTATTTTTCTTATTTTAGAAAAATGGACATAATTAATGATTAAACTGAGAATTTTGACATTTGATTCAGTAAAGTGCTAAATAAAGCATATATTCAACTTCAGCCATGAGCTGAATGAAGGTCTATGAATCTCATCAATTATTCAAAAGCTAAGAATGTGCCAAAGGACCTTGCTGAGTAAGAATACTGTGACACTGTGTCGTGGTTTCAGGTCAGCCCAGCCGGTAACAAAGCACCACGAAGCCGCTCGCTCACCCCCCACCCCCTCGCCTGGCCACGTTGGGATGAGGAGAAAATACAAAGGCAGGCTCGTGGGTCGAGACAAGGACTGGGAGGGATCACTCCCCACTTATGGTCACGGGCAAAAGACAGGCTCAACTTGGGAAAACAACAAAATCAATTTAATTTACTACAAATCAAAACAAAAACAAAAACACAAGGGTATTAGGAAGGGAAACTAAACATCAGAACAACCTCCCCCCACCCCTCCCGCCTTCCCGGCTCAGTTCCACTCCCGATGATTTC